>VUQG01016999.1:13531-29661 GCA_015106755.1 Etia nguti
GACTGCACATAAAAAAAAAAAAAAAAGAAACAAATGATTTGAGCATTGGGTCTGATTTCTTTAAAATATGTTTTTGGCAATCTGCCTTCATTAGATGGAAGTCAGGAAATGTGGGGAACAAGTGCACAGGAATTTAATCGGAATTTTAAAAAGCTCCAGCTAGCTATCTACACATACAGGAAGATCACCCGGATGTACAAACGCGAATAAATGGAGGTCGAATTTCAGTTCTACGGCTCTAAAAGTGTCTATGAAAAAGAAATAACCCCGGTGATTCCACCCTGTTAATCGCTCTTTGGTTATGCTGTAGATTTTAATCGCTGTAGCTTGCAGCCTTTGCCAGTGACAATAGAGATAGGCTTTATTGGAAATGAGGCTGAGATGAAAGTGCTTAATTACCTCCATTCGAATAGCTCAGAGGCCTTTGATAAAGAAAAATGGCTGCTTTTGGGAGCAGGATATTGCTTTTGAAAATCCATAGGGTGCGCGAGATGTAATATTGACTGCAGGGTGCGAGGGAGTACTGTTTTAGTAATAGCCCTGTCAGACCGAGGTGTCCTGCCTAAAATATTGGTCCCTTTATTTCTACCGTTATATTTAGACTTATTAAGGAAAAACTCAAATCCCTTCTCTTTCTGATACCAAAGCAGGGTTACCTGTCTGCGTAGATTAGTTTTTATGCAACAAATTTCAAAGAGGATCTTTTTTTTTTCTTTTTTAAGAGCAAAGAGCTTTCCAAACCCTCTTCACTTTGGTCTGCTCAGCTTACCCTTAACTTACGTCAGACTATCAAAAAGGAAAAAGAAACCTATGAGAGGATCTGAGGCTGTATTTCTAACTTCTTCTAAAGCATGACAGATGACTTGACGTGTATCCCGGATGGCAGCTATGTCCCTGGTAATTGTACAGATATCATCTTGATAACTTCTGCCCAGGACACTTAGCATCCAGTCTCATCCTACGTGAGACATCAAAGTGTGTGTGGAGGGCAGAGACAGCTGCCACAACCTGATTGGCTTCGTGCCTCGGCATGGTGCCACGTTGCCGTGTTTTCATCCCAAACAGAAAATATCCAGAGATTATATTTTTTTTTTCGTGTGTTTGCGCACGTCTGTAATGTTTAGTGTTATTCACAGGTGGATGTCTGACCTCACAATGTTGCATTTATTTTTTTTCTGGATGCAAAGAATTGAGCAAAGAATGTGATTACTTATCAATGATGTCCACTTTAACCAGTGTGATTTTCGACAGTATGAGACAGAATGAGCAACTTTCCACGAAACCTGCAAGTCTTATAAATGTTCTCCTTAATCTGCATTCAATGCATACAGCTGTCCGTCTTTATTTCAAGAGCATTCAACATCTACCCTTTATCGTTCCTGCTGAACCTGGGTCGCACAAACAAGATACCTCGCACGTTCCAGCACTTCATGATGTTTGCAGGTACACTTTTCGTTCTAGTTGTTGTTATTTCTATGAGAGACTGGGGGGGGGGGGGAGAAAACTTTCACCCTGATTTATCCCATGAAAGCTCTAATTATTCCACTCTCTTCCCCGCCTGCAGCTAATGGCATGAGTAGAGATGCTGAGAAAATGTGTCTTCTGTGGAACAAGTGCGAGCTGGTGTGCGCATTAAGTCAGTTAAGGCGAACACAAAGACCAGCACCTACCTCAGGCTTTAGAATAATTCACCTTGTTTGAGAAAGAATTTTTGCATTAATCAATACTGTCTGAATTTTAAATTTATTTTTTTTAAAGAAGCTTTTTATCTATTTGTTGCCTGTGAGGGGAAGCATGAATAGAAGTCTTAGTCTTACTTATCTGAGGTATCTGAAACTAACGGTTGGCACCCTGAATGATTTGATGATGCAGGAGAAGGGAACCTTTGATGTGGGGTAGCGCCACAGCAGCATGTTTCTCTGCTCGTCTGACCCACTTTACGTCTTACGTAAGGTTTCTTTATAAAAAGCCCTTGTCTTGCTATTTTTCAAAACTCCCCCACCGCCGCTGCTACCACCTCCCTCATCTTTTTTTTTTCTTGTGGCAGAAAAGGATTTGCTCTGGGAATTGTTTTGGCTTTAAGCATTATGTCACCACTGTACAGCAATCTTGGAGTTTGTTTCAGGGCTATTTGCTGGTCAGCAAGTGGTCAATGATAGTGACTGTCAGGGTGTTATTTGTTACCCATTGACAGAGTTATTAACTGGCTCAGCTTCTGTGTAATTGGTTGGTAGATGGTTGTCTGGTGGTTTAATGGAAGGCATTAATCCAGCTGTTTGCTCAGAAATGTCTTCTCTTGCCTCAGGTTTGAGGGGGGCTGTGGCTGTCAGCCTGGCTGTAAGAGAGACAACCACAGACGTGAGTCGTATCATCTTCACCACCACCCTACTGATGGTTGGCTTCACCATCTGGGTATTTGGTACGGCTGCTGATCCCATGCTGCGGCGTCTGGACATCAGGTTGGTTCTAACACCTTGTCGAGTGATACAGATAGTGGGATGCGAAGAAGACCTGTCATCCTGTTTCTCCATCAGCCCATCTGTCTCTTCTTCATTTGTTCTTCCAGTGCCCACAAACTTACTTAATTAGACTCTCACGTGTATTCTCGCTCAAAATACAACAGCTCTTTGTAAAAGGAGCACATTTGAATTCTGATGCCCCCTCCTCTTCTTCCTCACCATCGACAAACAGCCTTTGTGCAAACGTGCCCTCCATTAGTGACTTGCACAGCTGGAGTGCAGGGGGAAAGCATGTCCACAGGTGCCCTATAACAGATAATAGTAAAATATGTGCTCCCGTTGCAATGCTGCACATAAATGCAGCATTGCAATAGGAGCACATATCGAAAGATAGTTTTTCTTTTAAAGTCTGTATACTGCGATTCAAGGCCAGTGGGTGATAATGATTAAAGAGCGCACAAGAGGCGTGAAGGATGCAAGGCGGTAATTAGATACTTATATTATTAAAGGGTAATCTATGGCCCAGATCACAGTGGTATAATTGACTCCCACAGTCTGTGAAAGAAGTCTGTGCGGTGTACATGGTTTCAGCTTGATGCAACTCTAAGAAAGATATCTTTACAAATCAACTAAAAGCCAATGTGTTCAGTATAATAGAGGAATTACATAATAGTGAACACAGCCTGATTTTAAAGGACAAATGACACTTCAATAAAAATTAATAAAACGATAAATATGGACAAAATCTGTTAAGTCGAAAAGATAAACCTTAAACAAATGTTGATCACGGGCAAAACAAACAAACAAACAAAAAACAGTAAAACAATATACAGTAAGTAAAGACGAGCTAAATGTGTCCCTGAGGATCTTAGGCTGAGATCTGGCTTGTAGGATCACAGCAGTCCAGCTGTACAGTAGCTCCAAAAGCTCCTTTGGTGGGAAATTGAAACACACAGCACAATTTGTGATGAGAAGCAAAACCTGGAGCTAGCCTGCTGCTAATGAATTGCAAATTGGCTTTTGTAATTGAATCTAGTTGTTCATTTGAGCTTTTATAGTCAAATAAGCTTCATTTAATTGTAATTCTAGAGTTTATGAACCAGACAAAGAACCAGTATCCGTGTGAGATCTCCCCGGGTGCTGGATTTGTATCCACAAACCCTGGTCTTTTGTGTGGTACAAGCTGAACTGCTTTGAGAAGGTTTTAAGGCATTTTTGTTATGTCATTAATAGAACTTGGCTCAGCTGTCAATGCTGGCTGTCCACTAATCACTAATCAAGCAGTTCAGTCCTCAGCCACTCCACATGCTGAAGTGTCCTTGAGCGAGACACTGAGTTGTAACCAAAGGCAGGCCAGTGCCATGGAGAGCAGATTTGCCAACATTCGTGTGATGAGAAACATTTTGTAAAGCTTTTTGTACAGCTAAAGTAAAAAAAACAAAACATATACACAAATAAGACACTCTATTAGGTACACCTGCTCAGTCAAGTGACAGTACAAATATCTAATTGGCCAATCACATGGCAGCAACTCATTTACGCATGTAGATATGGTCGAGACAACCTACTGAATTCAAAATCGAGCATCAGAATGGAGAAAAAAATGGCTGGTCTGAATGTTTCAGAAACTGCTAATCTACTCTCATTTCCACCCACAACCATCTCTAGCTGGTAGTAAGCTGGTCATTGTAAATGAAAATTTGTTTCCAGGGCATATGAGTTAGCATACAGCATCTTATCACTAATACACTAATGTAACAAATACTGTTGTTGTTTTTTTTAAATCATGTGTATTTCTTTAATTAGATTTTGACTGGCATGCAGTGTAAATCTTTACATTATCACTATGTTAGACTTCACTTTTAGAGAGCTGTTGAGTTGTATTGGAGTTATACCTCCCACTCCCTCCCTTCTGCTTGCTTTTGTGTCTGTGTACATACTCTACATGTGCACCTGTGGATATTAGTCCTGAATAATGCATCTGCCCGCTGTTTATCCACATGACATGACTGTCTTTATGAGTAGTCATTCCGTCAACACATCACAGTACAGTGCGTCGTGCCTCCAGGGCTGTCATGTTTCAGAGAATAACTCTTTTCCTCACTTCCCATCCCAAACTCCCACGACTGCTTCCCTCTACATCTCCCTTCCCTCAACCGATTGCATGAAGTAAAGGGACAAGAAGCAATTTTGAAAGACTTCATTTTGGTGAATAATACATTACATTTCTTTACCTGGAGCAAATTTACCTGCTATTCCATCTTTGAAATATAAAATGGATTTGTTGAGGAGTCTTTGAAAGTTGTACTCTGTGTAGAATTAGTTCTGTATATACAGTGCAAGAGGGTGTGCAGATTTAGAAAGAAATTGAAAAACACAAGAAGTTATGGCTTGTAAAACTAAGGAGAAATATTTAGGAGTCTGCACTGCTTCTTGGTCAGAAAGCAAAGGTACAAAAATCTGTACGTAAAGTGCTATTTATAAATGCTAAGGTGAGACTTCTTTATGTCGTATCTATTATAGATAATTTGGTACTGAAAAGATATGTGGGTGCATAAAAGCATATCAGAGTGCTCTTGCATGCGTAGACCTGTGAAAAACGTAAGTACACCCTTACTGCTTCCATGGGAATTAAATGGGTAACCAGCAGCCAGGTGCTGTTAATCAAATGTACTTGATTAACTTGTGATCAGCAAGTGGGAGCAGCTCGATAAAAGCAGAAGTTTTGACAGTTTTGCTTGTATGGAGCAATCAGGTATGTGCTAACAGAATGCCAAAATTTTCCCAGGCATGAAAGTTACAGGAAAAAAAACAACACCAGAGTTACTGCACATCTTGGAGTCTACAGACCTTAAATGTTAACGTGCATGACAGAAAGTACAGTTTAAAAACGACTGAACAAGTATGGCTTATTTGGATAGCTACCAGGAGAAAGCCTCTTCTATCTAAAAACAACATGGGAGCACAGGTTAGCTCTGCAAAGTCCCATCTGAACAAACTTCAAGACATCTGGAACCAACATCATTTGGACAGACGACACCAAGGCAGAGATGTTTGGCCATAATGCGCAGTACCATGTTTAGTAAAAACGAAGCACAGCATACCCTCATACCAACTGTCAAGCACGGTGGGGCACTTGACAGTTGCCATTTGGACTTGTTTTGCAGCAAAGGGACTTGGGCAGCTGGTACTCATTGAGTTGATTATAAACTCTGTATACTAAAGTATTCTAGAGTCAAATGTGAGACCATCTGCCCAACACCTAAAGCTTGGTCCAGATTGAGTTGTGCAACAGGACAATCCTCCCAAACACAGCCACAAGTCTGCAACAGAATGGCTGACAAATAATATAATCAAGGTTTTGGATTTGCCCAGTGAACCTGATTGAAAAGCTCTGGCAGGGCCTTAAGAGAGCTGTGCATAAAGGAGTGCCTTCAAACCTCGATGAACTGAAACAATGATGTAAAGAAGAGTTGGCCAAAATTCCTCCACAGCTATGTGAGAGACAGAAAATGATTACTTCAAGTTAGTGCTGCTCAAGGTGGTTTAACAAGATACCGAGGGCATGGGGTGTTCTTTGTTGTTTACTGGACTTCATAGAGTGCTATGGAAACTTTCGTTTTTTTACATGACTCCCTAAGACAGGAAATGACCAGATTATCTGTCAGTAAAATGTTGATCTAAGTCGTCTGTTGTTTACAAACTGACATCGGAATTTTATCTTTCATTATAAAAGATCATGGGAGTTTTCTAACCACAAAGTGGACACGAGAATTCAAGGACAAAGAAAAGAGCTTTAGCCAGGCACAAATGGGGAAAAAATGTATTTGATAGAACTGCTTTTTTTCTCTATTCTTCTATCTATAGACACTCACATTGTGCTACACAGACACACAAACAAGTGCACGAATACAAAGCCTTAGAAGCACGCTACACACGAGTGAGCTGAGCTAGAGGGGGTGAACAGTCTTTTAGACTGCAATGTGAAATTCATGTGCTGCATGCTTAGATAGACTGTTAAAACCATGGACCATATGAGCACTATGTAATAAAAGGCTCCCTCTGTTTTCAGCTCACTGTCCAGACATCACACTTCGCTTGATGAAATGTGCTTTTAAAGCTAGACTGTCTCCCAGTCCTCCTCTCCCTCTCAACAGTTCCTCCATTTCAGTCTCAATTTCAGGGTACATTATTGCCCACACTCAAAGCAGCGTGAGTTTCATCATGATGCCACAAAATAAACTGATTATTTACACCTTACTGCACGTGGTAATGAAAATGCTATTTTTCTCTATTGTACAGTCCCTTGTAATTATTGATATACTGGAGCACAACTTGCAAAGCCGTGTAATCGTTATTTTCTCTGGTTCTCCTCCTCTGCATTGTTGTGCTTCCTTCATAAGCTCAACAACAACCTCCAGAGATGTTGTTGTACTCAGCAGGAGGTGCAACACAAATTTTGGAAGACCAACTCCCAAAATAAGATGCCAAAAATAACATAAAAAAGCAACAAAAAAGGGGGTTCTGTTTTCACTGAAGTGCAATCAAGTGCAGGAGCAACTAACCAACCAAAGATGAAAGCTCAACCTTGATGCAGTGCAGTAAAATCTGACAGCAGGAGGAATTTTATTGTTATTGCGAAGCCAGTGTTTAAACACCGGGGCAGATTGCAGTGGACTTCAGAATGAGTCACTTTCAAATCATTTTTGTTTTTGCTATATTCATCTGATGCATGGCACCAATAATTATAACAGCTATATATAGTTGACATAATTATATTTTGGCCTGTGGAAAAAGGCAAAACACAGAGACACACTCAGATGCACAGTGTGTGTCACACTGCTGGTTCTCAGTCTCGGTCCGTCTCCTCGGCTTTAATGTGGGCTGGAGGTGGCAGGGCACCCCTTGGGGGATTTGAAACTCAGTCACAGTGAGCAGTCTGGGGCCAATGGGCTTTGAGGAATAGCCAGTCATGTCCTCTTCAAGCCATTTCTGTTTGAATCTCACTATTTTCCTCAATCACTGTTATTATTTATGATCATCTATTACTAGCGGCCAACTGGTGCTTTGCATACTTTTGTATTTAATGGCAAGAAAACATACAGTGCTTAAATTTACTAGACCAACGCACAATGTAAGGTTTATGCCACAGCTGCCCTAAATTAACAGTACTGGTAATTATCAGAATTTTAAACCTCTTTGTGTTTTTAATGATTTTAATGTTGAAATTTGCTGTTTTACAAAAATCAGAAAAAATAGTAAAGCCTATTATTATTTTTCACTAAGATCCCAAATTACAGTTATTTCCCTCTTTCCTGAACAAAAAAAACTGTTTTAGTGGTTGAATGTTAGGCTAAATTTTAAAATTTTCACCATAATAATGTGAGCTCAGTGAATTCAGTCATTTTTAATTAGTTATGAAATAATACCCCCAAAAAATTGATTCATCTGGACGTAGCATTTTCAGTGGGAGAAACGATTTGTCTCTCATCCAAGTGACTTCTTCAGTCTCAGCTGACTGCAGGTTTCCCCAACCTTATAAACAGTAAATTTGCATAATGACTGAAATTAGCACCACTGATGAACAATGTGTTGGGAGGTCAGTTCCTTGATCATTAATATGCAAATTTTTATGACCATTGATCAACAACCTCTGATCAAAGACCACTGATCATTGATCAGTGGTCTTTGATCAGTGGTCATGAGTACCATTCACAGAGAGTTAGGGAATGGCTGCAATCACACAAAGTTGTTGTTTACCATAAACTAACATATATGGATCAGTATTTAAGGTTTGACTCTCATCATTCACCGGAGCACAGCTGGTTATCCCAGCTGGACATTTGTCACAGCTGGGAAGGCACCTAAAGAAAACTCCAGCCGATCCAGGAGAGAAGGACAACTGCTGTCTAACTGAAAACCCTTAGTGATCCCTTGTGTGTCAGGAGCATTGGAACAGTTGGGATGCATTTTCTCTAAACACTGTGTCTCGGTGGCTTTCAAATTCCAAAACACCACTGTTCCACCCCAAGGATCGGGTCCCCCGACACAAACAGAGTAATATAGTGTATGCTGTTAAGTGCCAGGAGAATTGCCAGGATTTATACATCGGGGAAACCAAACAACCCCCGGCGAAGAGGATGGCACAACATGGAAGCGCTAACTCATCAGGCCAGGACTCTGCAGTCTATTTACACCTACAGGCCAGTGGACACTCTTTCAGTGATGAGGATGTACACATCCTGGACAGGGAGGAACACTGGTTTGAGCGCGGAGTGAACGAGGCCATTTACGTGAAAAGGGAAAGACCATCTCTGAATCGAGGAGGGGGCCTAAGGATACATCTTTCATCATCTTACAATGCTGTGATTGCAGCCATTCCCCAACTCTCTGTGAATGGTACTTGTGGTCTGTGATCAGTGGATGTTGATCAGTGGTCATGACAATTTGCATATTAATGATCAAGAAACTGACTTCACAGCCCATTGTTCGTCAGCGGTGCTAGTTACAATCAGTATGCAAATGTACTGTTTATAAGATTGGGGAAACCTGCAGTCAGCTGACATTGAAGAAGTCACTTGGATGAGTGACGAAACGTTTCTCCCACTGAAAACGCTACGTCCAGTTGATAAGAATCAAATTTTGGGGGAAAACACAGGTTATTTCTATCAACATAAGCTCTGTGCATAGCTACAACAAGGAAGCTAACTTGTGACAAAAAGCATAGTGAAAATTACCTGCCAGCTCTCACTATTAGCAGTGTCACTGTAAGAATTTCACTAAAATCTCAGCTCTCCCAATGTACAGCCTCACACAGAGCCTAGATCGACTATAGACTTGTGTAATCTGTGTTCTTCATGGGGTGAGAGTGATTGATCGAGGATGTGAGAAGAGAAGAAAGCTCCCATGTATGCCATTTGCCCTTTGTGAAATTATGCCATTTCAAAATACATTATGGTGCCTATTGAGGGCAGGCTTTGCTCTCTGCTGCGTGTGTGTGTGTGTGCGTGTGTGCGTGTGTGTGCGTGCGCATTCAAATGAGCTGTATTCAAAATTTGGAGGCTAAGGCATAACAGCTGGAGTCTGGCTAATGACTGGCCTGCTTGTTTTGAGAGGACAGATGGACGGGTGGAAAACTGATGTCACTTGCTCTCCTTCATGCCCCACTGACCCCTTATCTCTTTCTCACTCCCTCTCTCCTTTTCTTTCTCTGCCTTTGACATCCATCTGCCTCTAAAGCATCAATATTGGGAGCTTTAATAGCAGCTTTCATCAAATTATAATGTGCATTTGCAGTTTCTGCCTTTTCCAAGTCTTATCCGAGTATTAGAACAAGACTTAACACGTGTACATCCTCCCTCTTCATAGTAGGCTGAAGGAGAGAGGAAAGTCAGCCACATATCCTCATGTACACAGGCAAATACACACTGCCCATAATAAAGAGACGTCAACCTGATCGGATGGAAGATACTTCAAAGAACTCCAAAGATGAATGGCTCCTGCATAGGTTTGCCCCTTCTGATAATGAAAGAAGACAACAGGGACAGAGAGACAGAAGCTTAAATCCATCATTGGTATATTCTTTATTCTGTTCAGTCAAAGTGATTGCTTTGCAACAAAGGAAAATGGAAAAACACAAGAAAAGTGTGTATTAGAAAACAAATCTACAACAAGGAATGAGTTTGAAATTTAGACAGGGGACAAATACTATAATTTCTTCCCTTAAAAAATGCAATATATATTCAGTATTGAGATTTCCATTGCAATCTTAGCCGTACAATAGCGTCGTGAATGTCAGAACTCGTAAGAATGCTCATCTTTCTTTAGTCCTTTTAATGAATAGATTGAGGGGGTTAGGTAGCTGTCTCTTTGTCAGTCTGTTTTGTCACATAAAATCCATCTGTCCATTTTTTTGCATTCCACTTTGTATGCCAACAAAACACATTCATTATTAATGAAGGCTGATGATCCAGTGATGGATTGGAGCTATAATACTGAGCCCTGAACACTTTGTACTGTTGTTTTTCAATACAAAATGCAGCTTACTTCTTATTCTTCTTATTGTTTTTGTTATCCTTACTTTTCTTATTCCCCTGTTCTTCCCATCCTTTGCTGTACCGAAAGTTAAATCTTATTTTTGATTGTATTAGTCTCATTGCACTCACACAGTGGGGACTTGCGAGTTCAGCCAGCCGTACCAACCACTGATTAAGCTTCTGAAGTGTCCAAGAGCCGGGTTTTAACTTAACATTTCAGATGACTCTCTTCAGGGAAGAGTATCTGCCAACAAAATACACCCTTGGTCTTGTCCAGCGGGAGCTCTCAGCTCCAAATATTCATGACCTCAAGCAGGCATTAGCCAGTTTTGTCTAGGCAAAGCAACACAACACTGATACCACTGAAGCCCGGCGATCGCTGCTATGCTTAGGCTGAAGTTGTACTTCAAACTCATTCTGTATTCATGAATGAGGAAAACAGTCACTGAGTTCAGCTTGTAAGGTTACAGCGTTGATGAGGCTTCAGTGCCATATTCGAGGTCTTAAAAAAGGTTAGTTCCTGGAACAGGTAGGGACCTAGCTAAGAATGTTATTGAAGAAGAACATTGTGAGACAGATGGAAGCTGGGAGATGAAGGTAAATTATGATTCTAACGCTGATCAGAGAAGAAATGTTATCTCTTCACATTAGCCTGCCAGGGTTACTCTCGGGCACCAGATACAGATAGTCCTCTCTCAGCTCAACTATCAACACACATAGGAGTGTAGATAGTTGAACTCTGTGTGTGTGTGTGTGTGTCTGTTTTCGTGGATGCAGACAAAAAAAAGTTGATAGCTTGAGGGGAGCGTCCAAGCTGCTCTTAGTGTGCTGGTTTTCCTGCACAGTTCAACTGGTTCCTTCTCATAGTGGAAGTCGTAGCAGTGTGCAAAGACTAAACAGATTGCCGTGGTAACCGCATCTGTCAGATTGGCCAATATAGCAAGTTTATCAGGTGGAGATTGACTCTGGACGGAGGACTCATACACTGGAGCCCTGTGCTTCAGCTTTCACTAAAAAGGCCCAGAGGCACGACCTAATGGATATGACGTCAATACAGAGAGGGAGGAGGAGGAGGGCCGTTAAAAGGAACATCAGGGCAATAGAAGCGGCCGCATGTGTGTCTATTCATGTGAGTGTGTCAGGGAACGCTGATGCTATAAATACAGAAATAGGGACATTTTGCATGAGTACGCTAAATATGCAAATGGAATACACACAGGGTTTGTGCATGAGGATTTCTTTGGTCTGTTTAAAGAAAGAGGGAAACACGTGGGGAAGAATATATGGGGACTGGATCAGTATGTGTTGTGTGTAACAGTGGTAGGTGTTTTGGGCTGAAAGAGGATCCACACATGAGTATGAATAATAAAATGGACGTGGGGTGCTTCTGCCGCACACCCTCTCACGTATTCACAGATGCAAATCCACATGCATGCACATTTTTCCACTCTGCTGGTGGATGAACAGTGCTATAAGAATGCGGACTGCACGGACTGCTCAGAATGAAAGCAGTAATGAGGACTGATGGATGGTACCGACGGGGCCAAAATTTGCAGCACTGCAGAGAGCTGCAGAGGTAGAGAGACGAAGAGAGTTCGAAGCACTCTGGATCCCAGGGCGGCATCACTGTGCGTGCTGTTTACAAGGAGGCTGTGCAGTTTGTTTTTGCGTGAGAGTTGTGGGAGCTTCTTTTTGGAAGCGGAGAGGGCTAATGAATTCAGCTTTCCCAGCATCCCCAGCTGCCTCGCGACCTCACCTCTCAATCACTCACAATGGGTACCTTTTATTTATAGAGCCATTATTTTTAGCCCTCTATAATTTCAGCCGTCTGCCTCTTGAAGAATTAACAGCAGGCACATTGGAGGGAAATATGGAGAAAGAAAATGAGAGAGACACAGCCAGAAAAGATTGAAAGAATCAATTGAGTCAAGTTCGTTTTTGTACTGCATAAAAGAAAATTATTTTCTTTACAACCTAGTTCTTATTTTCACAGTTTGGGCCTTCGTTTTAATGAATTATTAAAACATTTTACTCACAGTTTAATTGGCAAGACTTTGGAATGCAGCACTGAAGTCAAGAAGGTGAGACAAATTAAAAATCTACATCTTCATGTACTGTCTGGAACATCTCTTTGAGGCTGTAACTTTCCAAAGTAATGCTTCGAGTTGAATGTTTACATCAGCATGCTAAAACTTAAGGAAGCTCATTACCCTACACAGCACTTTTTTGCCTGGCTGTTATCTCAAAATTGTGACGCAGTGACTCAAAATATCAAGTTATTTCCTCAATTCTGAGCTATTTTAAGTTTGAGTAAGGGGTCAAATTTGAGATACCTAATTCAAAATGTTGACTTACGGGTAGCAAGAAAATGTTTGATTTGAGCTAACATACATGTATATTATATAATTTTTTTCTTTTTTTTTCTTTTCAGTAAGTTTGCCACAAGGCTAAAACCTAACCATTTGATCTGAAATCTGCGCTCTTAGTCCCAACTGTTATTTCTAGAGTCAGGAAATCATCACCCAGAGAGAGGACAAAAGCGCTGGTCAAATGTGGACTCCCAATACACAGATGAGGAAGGAGGGAAAAATTTAATGCTTCAGCAGATAGGAGGGAGGTGTGTGTCTGTGTGGGGTGGTTGCTAGAGACAGAGAGCGAAATGGATGCAGACTAACTCACTGAGAGACAATCAAGTGAAAGGGGAGAATGAGTGCTGGGAACATGGTCATTTATTCAGTCTTGAAAGCCTCCGAGCATTGGCACTGCACAAATCAAGCCCATGCAATCAAATCTTCATTGAAGGCAACTGTGCGAAACTGTTATACAACCGGCACATAGCTATGGGTGACACCTCACCACAGAAATGTGGGTTTGTGTGTGTGTGTGCCCGGCATCTGAGTGTATGGCCTCCTGACTGTTAGACCCCTGCCCCAAGGCAGAACCAGAGGAAAAGGAGAACAGTCTTGGCAGGCCTTGAGTGGGCCATCTGTTCCTGTGGAATTGGTCAGTTTGAATTAGACCCTTCTGTAGCTCTTGCACACTCAGACACACACACAGATAAACAATCCCGTCTTCTTTCTGCTTTGCTTTCTCATCTACTGTGTTTCATGGGGCACAGTACATCTGGCCGTCCAGGCTGCCACGGCCCCCTGGCCATGTGTCTGGACTTCTGTTCAGAGGGTCTGTGGTTTCAGGGGGAGCAAAAGCACAAAAAAAGGAAGGGGGCGGGGGGGTTGAAGGAAGGGTTGGGGTTGGGGAGGTGCTCATATCGATTCATACCCGCCAGCAACGCGCCAAGAAACTGCTTTCATAATCCTCCCTCTTAAATAATTCACCACTCGCCCTCAAAATTTCATCAGCACCTACATATAGAGAACAATCTCCCCCGCAGCAGCAGCAGCATTGTGAGGAAGGTAGAGGATGATGAGGCAGCAGATGAGTGAGCAGGTGGAAGATAGCCTGTTGATAATATCCCTGTCAAAACCCAGAATCAGCTATCGCAGGCCACTTGTGTGACTGCAACACATTCATCTCTGCGTCTCCAGACATGACAGTATACCAGTTTTTGGGACGTGCGATTTATCAGGTACATTTGACTAATGTTCAGACCAGCTGGCTGCAGTCGTAGGAGACAAATTTTACATGATACAGCCAGCATTATGGAACGAAGTACTGTATACTGAATAATCTAAAAGCAGAGTGCTGTTGACCATTCAACCATTCCTACAGTCGTCTCTGCAGTGGAAAGAAACAAGCCCATTTCCCTGGGCAACATATAAAATACAAAACAGGATGAAGTTATTGGAATTGCTTTGTCAAGTTAGTCTTGTTACCAGTGGTTTCTTTCTCTGAGATTCTCCTGATGTATTTAGGTGGTGCCGGCAGACATCCCCCTTGATCCTCAACAAGAAAGAGATGGCAGCATCCAAATACGACAACCAAAGATTAAGACATCCCCTTAGAGCCTGCCTTGGCTCAAAAGAAGGCCCTTGATCTCATATCCTTGAGGGTAGTTTGGCAGGAGTGAGAACAGGAAGGAAGGAGAAATCAAGGCATGTTAAAGGGGTGTTCTGTCCCAAAAGTATGAATGATGTAGCAGTTGCCGGCAAATGCCACTAGACTAGTAACATACTTATTGAAAGATTAATAAATTTGTGATTAAATCTGGTTTGATTTCCCTGATGCCAACGCGGTGACTTGTCAGTGCGCGCACACACCAGTGAGCAGTAATGCAAGAGGCAAATAATATATTTTCAATCACTTTGCAAATTATTAACAGTCATTATTCAAGTTGATGTCATAAAGCAGTTCAGCCTTGAGCATGAACCCGGCTGAATATGTGAGCGTCTTTACTTTTTACTTCTTTACTTCACATAATCTCACAGTCACTAGTAGTTCTTGCCAAACTCATCTTTAATTTTGCCTGCGAACTTCCTTTAGCATTGATTGTATTATCACTATGCATGTGGATCCTCTAACACTAAAATAAAGTTTGTTAAAGAAGAATTCATGTTAGATTTGAGCAGTATTAGGATGTTACGTTGCGTCCTCTTGGACAGTTGCTGTTCTTACCATCCCACATGTCCCGCAAAGTCCACGAGACTAAATTTAGGCTGTTTCCTTATGACATGCTGAGACATGCAGGTGGACAGCAAGAGGGGAAATTAATTCTGTACAATAATATCAGCTTTGGCTCGCACAGGCTTCTCTACTCCCAGCTGTCTTTGGATACCTCCAGCAACTCAGCTGGCTATAATGCTAAAAACGCTCCCTTCCAGCTAAAGCGACACTGTTTGAAATACTGATGGCTAGCAGTTCACATAGTGAGGAAATATTGACATTCAGTAATATTATTCTTTGTTGTTTTTTTACATTGCTTTGTATATATGAAGCACAGCAGGATCTAGATAGAAAAATGGCATGGTGCTGTGGTTAATTTTTCTAAGACAAGAAAATAAATTGTCAAAAAAACACATAAAGGGTCTTTTTCCTTCTATTCTCTTCCTACTATTTTATATTGAAATATTGTTATTTTTCCAACATTTCATTTATCTGATGGTGCCTACAGTTTCTTTTACATCCAAAACAGCTGAAACATAAGCTATAATTGATTTATATATAATGTAGTTTGAGCAGAAAGCACCTTTGTAACTGATCACATGCAGTACTACTGATCATGATCCTGGGTTTTAGACTCGGGATTTTGAGTTCTTAGTTTGTATCCATTAGTTTAGGATTTCCATTATTTTATTAATATTATTATTACTATTATTATTTTGGTAATCATGATTAGAATAAAAAGAGAGAAACTTACACTATGGGAACTTGTACCCATTTTACTGTGTGTAAAATGTGAATGACAACAATTCAGTGATTTCCATCCATCCATTTTCTTCCACTTATTGACAATAGAATACAGAATAATATCAAATATGGGGAAATTAAAGGTCAATTTTAATTTGATGGCAGTAACACATCTCAAAAAGTTGGGACATTGCCTCTGTGTAGCATCCACTCTTCTTCTTCTTCCCTTTAGTCCATAAACATCTGAGGAGACCTGCAGCTGGACTTTTTGGAGGGGACTGTTGTCCCGTTTTTCTCTGATGTGTGTGTGTGTGTGTGTATCTATCGATCT
>VUQG01017001.1:4010-16501 GCA_015106755.1 Etia nguti
CGTCAGCTTTTAGATGTCCCCCATTACTGATGGAAATCTCACAGTCTAAGAAGGCAAGCCAATTTGAGTTCCAATAATTAGTTCTACAGGTTTTGGAATCAATAAAGTGGCAACGGTGCCCAAATTTATGCACCTGCCTGATTTTGTTTAAACAATTATTGCACACTTTCTGTAAATCACGATACTGACCGAGAACAGAAACCAAAACCAAAGAACTAGAACGTCTTAACCCGAATACATAATCAGAAAAAACTAGAACATAAGATCATAATAATAAACACAAAACGCTGGGTCAAATGACCCAGGAAAACTGAAGGCTCTCCCTCCCATTCTACTTTTAAATACTCTAGGAACAACAAGTAAGCCTGCAGTGTGAGAGCGAAGTGCTCTAATAGGGTGATATGGTACTACAAGGTCATTAAGATAAGATGGGGCCTGATTATTTAAGACCTTGTATGTGAAGAGTGGGATTTTGAATTCTGGATTTAACAGGGAGCCAATGAAGGGAAGCCAAAACAGAAGAAATCTGCTCTCTCTTTCTAGTCCCTGTCAGTACTCTTGCTGCCGCATTTTGGATTAACTGAAGGCTTTTCATTGAGTTTTTAGGACATCCTGATAATAATGAATTACAGTAGTCCAGCCTAGAAGTAATAAATTAATGAACTAGTTTTTCAGCGTCGCTCTGAGACAGGATATTTCTAATTTTAGAGATGTTGCATCATTACCATGTGTGCTCCAAGCTGCGCCTACAAGAAAGAAGGTAAACTGTTTCAACCACGGTATCTGCAGTACCTCGCCAATATCCGTCTAAAATGTTATAACCAGCTTTGTGGCTATTCCACTTGATTTCCAAACACGTTTGTGCTTTATTAGCCTTGAGAGGTACAAAGGACTAAGAGCGAGAAATTCAAAGGATGTAACACTAAGAGAAATCCCAAGGTTTCATCACAACTTTACACAGTACTACACAGTTTACCCTCTCACCTCAACTCATTTGTCATACCATTCTATTGTGAAAGGGACAAATGACTTTTTCTTACGGTAAGGACAATAGAGGCTTGATAAGCTGTGCTACGTTGAATGCAGGCACCACCAGTTTAAAATGCAGGGCTGAAGCCACCATGATGAAGACAAAAGAGTGAGACGAACGGAGACCCGTCATGACAAGCTAGCTACACCACCAGGCTGTAAACCACTGGAGTTAATTGCACCTTTTGTGTCTCAGAGTTTGTTTTTACAAGAACTGTATTCACTGTGTGTGTTGATGCCGGGAATATGGGTGTGATTCTCAGCATGTAAAGTCATGTTGACTCCTGTTGATTTTGTGTGTATGCTGCTGAGACCTGTTATTAGTCTCTCTATAGTGTTTACATATGTAGATATAGTGAAAGTCAATAGCATGCCCCTGATTCTCTTTACATTATGTTAATAGGTAAACTTAAAAGACACCCAATCTTTAACGCTGGTTAAAAAGCTGGAGGGGATTTCCCCCCCCTATCCTGTATCACCATTTACATTTTTAGGCCTATAATAACTCGCAAGTTACTATACCTGGAAACATCCAGGACATCTGGACAGCCAAAATTCTACCCTGCTGCAGTTTTTACCTAATGTGGTATCACAGATACTGCATTCACATTAGACTGTGAATGATTAGAAAGTGTCTTTTTTATTTGTTTCACCACTATAATCTCAGCTCACAGTTAGTAACTAAGACCTTAGGCCTGATTTAGACCTCTGTGGAAATCTTTATAAAGCCTACGATGCAACCAGAATAAGAGGCTGACGCTGTTGCCGGCATTAATGATTGTGCTGGTGCATCATGTGTTAATTACTGCGTGGTGATGTCGCAGTGTTTTATGTACAGTGTCAGTCGAAACAAACAAATCAACGCTAGGACTTCTTTCCTTCCTGACTGCCTGCTCTTTGTTGTGTTCAGTTTTTATGGAGGTAAACAGATTTATCTCCCAAGCTTTTCCACTTCTTTCCACATTCCCTCAAGTCCATTCCAAAGGTTTCCTCCAGGAATTTGCGGACATTTGTTAATCCTTACATTGATGCTTTGATCATTATTCATCCTACTGAGGCTATGATTGTTGTTCTCTCAGTGATAAATTCATAAACTGTGGCACAAATGTATCCGGAAAGGCACACGAGGAATCAACTGTACTCAACAGGCCAATCAGCAGGTTGTGATGCGTAGTTCCACTTATGGGGTTGTGCACGTCAGGTTACAGCTTAGGGTTTCAGAGGGTATTTGTGGTTATTTCATAGCTACGGCATAAATTTCCTACTGAAGCATAAATCTCCAGAGATACTCAGCGTCTCCAAATACTAACCACTGAGTAGCAGCGAAACTTGGAAAAAGAAAAGGAGAATGTCCACCCCAAGTAAAAGTTGTGCCTTAGTGCTGAACCAACACATTTCAAAAGGTGCAGCTTTGCAGTTTGTGCCATACTCTTCACAGTTTGACTGCTGGTTCAAGGCAAATCAGTATCTTCCAAACAAACTATGGGCAACTGCTGCAATCTGCTAGCAACCAAAGAAATCATAAGGAGGTGTTTGGTGCAGCACCTTCTTTGCGGCCCTTACAATAAGCAGCAACCTCCAGCAACCACTTGCCAAATGGCTGCAGAATACACGCTTTTCCTTAGCAACCAGTGGTTACCAAGGGGTCTCAGACTACTCTCGGCCTGCGAGACTGTGGGCAAACATGAGAAACCTTTAAGTGACTGGATGTTTCATATCTGGATGCATCTTGGAAGTTACAACTGATTCCCATCTGATGGAACGTGTAAATCACCATAACTATCCTTGTTGATCAAGAAATGCTCCAACTGTGAGATTCCTAACATTTCCATAAGCAGAATGAACATGACTGAACATGATGCACAAACTACATCCTTTGTCATTTCCCTATGAAGTTTTTATAGTAGTGTAGTATTAGGGAAAACCTTATTATTCATTCCTGTTACATTTTTGGTCACCTGATGTTTAAAAGCCCAAAACGCTCTCACTTTTACGAGTTTGTTTGGTCTCCAATAACCTCTGAGAAACACATTCTCACATCTGGGTTTAATGATCCAAACTTTGATGCTTCTCACATACTGTAAATTACTATATTAATCAGACCTCCAGATCCCTCTCAACTGTTGATGAGCGCAAGTCAAACTCAATTATAAAATGACTGCTAAAAACAATATAATGAGCAAAAAAGGAGACTAGAAGGCTCGATCGGATGAGCAACCTTTGTGATGTGATCATTTATTGTTAATCACGATGAAATTTAATAAGGTCATTACGCCTTAATAAATCAAACAACCACAAACTTTGTACAAAACATTTGAAACCCAATCCAGAACAAGCCAAAGAGATACTAACAAGGCAGATTTTCATCTGCTAAAGAGGACTGGAGTTAAAAAAAGAAACTTAAATAAAATTTGATTAAAATCATTAAAGCAAAATTAACGAAATTGTCAACTATCATATCCACCAACAAATCCTTTTAACACTCATAAAAGCAATAAAACCACAATTTAAAAAAGGCTTTAAAAGGGAAAAGGGAGTGGGAAAGTGAAAGAAAGAGCAGGAGAAAGTTTAAGAGGAACTGAAATATTGTGATGCAGTAAAGCACACAGGGATGGAGCGAGTGATCCCACCGTCCCATAGCCTCAGGTGCTGTTGGCAACAGCGTAGGGTTATTAGGCAGGGTCAGGGGTTAGGGTGACACACTACACATCCTTCAGGAATTGTGTGTGTGTGTGTGTGTGTGTGTGCCAGTGAAGTGGTAAGAACCAAACAAATGCCAGCATCATTAAGGGGGCCTGAGACTACAGCTCACAGATGTCACACGATCACACTGGATGGAAAGAAATCTAAAAGTCTGCTGCTTTTCCAAGGGCCATTCCAGGGCCATTTCCAAGATGGCGGCACAAGCAGTCGCAGTGGCCCAGCACTCTCCACAACTTAGCAGCTTTCTTTTTATGTTGTGTGTTTTTATTTCACTTTTCCTCTGTTTAGCAGGAGCACATGTCCAGTACAGTAAGGCTGAACTGCTTACGGTTCTAAACCACAAAAAGCTGCACACTTTTGCAGACAATGATTGGGACTCTATCCCCCCAGAGATCCCAAGGTACATGGACTTGTAACAGTGACAATAAAGATCTATTCTATTCTATTTATTGGGTTGATGGTGGCTATTAAAAATTAATAATCTTGTCCATTTTCACAAATTGTTAAGATAAACCATCTAAAATGGAACCAAATATGGAGCCTGTAAGAAAAGGAAAGTCACTAACATTCATTTTGGCTCCAACATACATCATCCACCAAAATGTGTCTGATCAGTAGCGCTCCCCTACTAATAAAATGCATCCTGGGGGAGAAAGGAAAAGCTTCAAAGTCATCCTCCAGTCGATATGCGATCCTCCATAAATCCCCGAGCTTCCTACCATCTCCATTTTCAGAACAAATCCTCCCTGTGAGTGAGTGAAACCTACTCGCACCTTGCCATCAAACTCCTTTCTCCTAAATCAACTCTTGCCACTCAGCCCATCTCCTTCCTCTTTAAACTAAAGCACTATAGTATAACTCTATCAAGGACCCTGAAAAGGAAATCGATTTTAGAGACATCTTGTTCCACGTTTTGCCCTGCCTCGACTCTGTCGGGCTTTAACAAAAAAATATGTTACTTCACAGAAGACAAAGATCTACAGCTACAGTAAGATTAAAGTGAATTAAACTTTATAAATGAACTAATGTAATCCTGTAAAAACAGGATACACAGGTCTTTTGTGACTGGTGGAGCATTTAGTGTCCTGCTACATAAATCATTGATTGCTTAGTAAAGTTTCATACATTTTCTGAAACTGGGAAAACAATTAATAGTTAATACTTTTCTTAATTCATGTGCTCACAATGACATTTGTGACACTGATTATATCCATTACTGTACAAAGACTTTATAGGTAAAAGTAGGCAACAACAATACAAAATTAGCCTAATTGTCCGAGTCTAGTTTCATACAGTTATGGGAACATGAGCATGAAACACACTCAATAACTTTTCAGTACATTCCTGAAAAGAGAACTCGCTGCAACACCAGTAAGGAAGGAAGGAAGAGGAGTAGAAGAAATAAAGCAGTTTGAAGGGGAGAATAAGTAAGTGGAACCACAGTGTAGGGAAAAAAAATAAAGGGGGAATCAATAAGGAGGTAGTTCATTTTTAGGGCTGGCTAATGTATACTACCAGAGAGAAGTAGCACAACACCGAAAAGACAAAACAAAGAGACAAGTTTTAAAACATGAATATGAACTGGAACATTTTTATACAAAAAGCCTGTGCATTCCCAGTAATTAGGAAGGAATTTCTTACATGTGGCTCTCTCTGACGTCAATCCTGTACCTTCCCAGAGTTTGCTTTCTCTTCCCCGGTGCTGTGAATGTTTAGTGTTAGGCTGCTTTTGGCAAACCTCCTGGACTTGGGTGCTAGAGAGGTTTAGGGGGAAGGGTGGGGTTTCTCTGCTTGTTTGAATAGCAAGCAGAGATGAGCAAGGTAACCCCAGTTCAAGTATTTGGCTCTCCTGTGCTAATGCACTGTTAATGTGTATGTTGGCGATTGCTAAATAAGTATATCTTAACAAAGCCAAAAAGTTTCAGATATTTCAAGCAGAGTGCAAAAAATCTGTAGACTTCAAAGACATCAGAACCAACAAATACTGGACTGGTGTATTCAATCGCTCTAAAGTCCAAGTGAAGGTTTGGCCCAAGCCTGTGAGAAGCCAAGTGTTTAGATTTTTGATTCTGCTTAAAGTCCTCTTTAGGGAAAATTTACAGTCCATTCATCCAACTATAATTATGTAAATTCTTTCTGGACTAGCTGAAAGGTACTGCCTGCAATCATAAAATCCTGTTGCTCTTCTTTTAAAACTCAAAAAACAGAGCTAATTTAAATTTGGCTGATCTCCACTTGTGTATTTTATTGTTTTTTTAAATGGAGTTGATATTTATGAGACGTCCACTGTAAGTGCCATTCTGAACACTTGCATGTGCAGATCTGCGTTTTCTGCCATGTCAAACTAACCTGATTCCCTAGCTTGACAAAACACCAAACATCAGTCTCAAGAGTCCAACGTGTCCAAGCTCCAAGTGGACCATTAGGTAAGGCGCATGCAGCCAGGTGCATTTTACTTTCAATTATAACAATAGTTCCCCATGAATCCATGGAGTCAGCACAGTTCTAGTATGATGTCCTGAGGTATTTAAGGGAGAACATTTGGTGATAATGACTTGAACTGTAGCACTTGTTATTGTGCGTTAACATACAGCAGCTTAAAAACCCAAGAGCTTTTCTTAGCCACATCACCAAAATCTTTAATCTCATTCTTTCCATGTTTGCCAGATTAGACTCCCTGACACTTTACCCTATTCCTGAAAACAAAATAAATTGGAATTATTGTGAGGAAATGAAGTGCAGGTATTAGAATAAAAACATTGAACTTTTTGAAAGCAGTTGACTCTCACTCTTATAGATACCCAAAGTCTCAATAAATAGGTCCATCAATACCTCATCAGGCAAACTTTAATAACATTTTTACCAAACTAAAAAAATACTAAAATATTTTAGTTTTCCAAGTTCACAAAATAATTTTAGCTAGTTTTCATTTTTATCTCAAATCTTTCTTCACAGCTTGTTTAACTATAATAGTTTGAATACAGTCCTGGCTTCTTCTAGAGATCATGTGGAAGACATGAAGACATGTATGTGAGACACTGACTCCAATCATCTGGACCCAACATTAAATATCCTTTATCCAGGGAGCTCTATGATACAAAGACTATTAATGTAGCAGGTTACAGTGAGGGATTGTGCATCATGATTCTGAACTCCTGCTAACTCTCCCCAGACCCTCCGCTTAACAAAACGCGGCATCAACAGTCAGAAAAACACATCTCATGTGGACTACCTACTGTTGATGCTACAGGTAAGGAAAAGGGCAAATCGGGACAATTTCCCAACCTGATCCTCCTCACAATGTCCAGAATCCACGTGTGGAAACAGCTTAAAAGCAACAAGATCCCCTTGTTGTGCTCGTGTTCTAAACTAGAATATCTGCATCGTGGATCTCTGTGTAATAACCTGATCTGCTTAAGCACGAGTGGATACTGGGACATACATTCTGCTGATGACAGTCCACTGACAGCATTCATGCAGCACTACATAAATAAGATAAAAGCAATCTTGTAACATTATACACAGCAGCCATCTGCTTTGTGCTGTTTTCTGTTCAACTAAGATAATAGCTGAAATGCAATCAGTTTGTAAACAGAATGGTGTGTGCGCGCGTGTGTGTGTGCATGTAGTGTACCCCTGCATTCACCAGCATGTCACAAAAACCAGACTAGGGGATTATCTGTAATAATAGTGACTCACTGGGGTTTTAGAAGGAGTTTACTATAGGATTACAGACCAGTCTGATGCTGAGTGAATTGCACTGTCATTACAATTATTAATATTCATACTGGGCTCATATGTATACTGTACGTTTCTTTTATTGAGTGTTCTGATTGCACGAGCACCAAATATCGCACTACACTTGAACTTCATGTCTTGATACACAAGTAACTTCATTCTTTTGTATCTAAGATAATACAGATGGGTCATAACTGGGTGATCTTTGTATTGTTATGCAGCATGTAGAGGGTGTGACAGATCACAGTTGGTTTTAAAAATGTTTGATGATATAATTTGTCCAGTTTATTTGATAAACATTTAATAATCAAATTATCAATTTGATATCTCAATAGCTTATATTAAAGCCACTCGGATTGTTGGGAATTACTGGGAATTCTTAACCAAGTCTATCACTGACAACCAGAATGTCCTTGTATCCATCTTCTTCCTCTACCAAATGTCTATGGGAACAAGCCAACTGTGGAGATACTTACTTTAGGCTTAGTTTATTTGTTTTTCCCCCCTCTCTCTACGTGCCCGGTGCAGGATTGCTTGAGCTCCTTCACTGAGCCTTGTGTGTGGATTCATAGTTCCCATGCCATCTGATGTCAACAAGCTCCTTCAGCAACACTAATCCACTCCTGAAACTCCCCTAGATCAGTTAGCAATGGAAACAAACTGAAGGAGAGCCAACTTTCACACAAGTGTTGTTTAGAACTCGAGAAATCACCTCATAAAAATGTTAATAACTTGGGACTCATCTCACACGCTGTGCTGTCCATCACATTTGTATATGTAAACAGGAACGAATGAGGTAAAAAAAAAAATTTTTAAATCCCAAAAGGAGAGAATGACAAAAAAATCAACAAGCAGAAAAGTTGTTAATCAGTTTAGATCAAGAGTTCTTTCAAACTCTTCATTCCACGTTTAGTTATGACTCAAATAAAATTCTGTCATCGTCAGATACAAATGTTTGTGACCGTTAAGTTCAATACAAGCTACATATGGTGAACATGACACAAAAAACAAATTCACACAAAAGAAAGTAAAGTTGCATTTGCAGAGGGATGATGAATGAACATAATTAAAAAAATATATATATATATAGTTTCTTCAAAACATAGATGTCAATAGTCACTGTATGTATGAGGATGTTCATGCAAAGTTTCGCTCAGATTGCTCCACCCGTTAAAGAGGACATGGGAGACAACACAGCCTATAAAAGCTGCTTTTCTGAAGCCTAAACTTTATCTTTATGGACATTGCCATGTTGGTTTTTCTAAGCCAGACAGGGCTATATTTAGACAAGAGTGTAGAGTGCCAAAATATCAGTTAATTCAAGCAAGCTTGGTTAGCAGCATGCATATATAGATGGTATGAGTCTACGCTCAGAGACAGACGTCTGCTAATTAGTACAAAATAGAAGAGTATTGCTCACCAAACGTAGAACACAGGCTGTTAGTCAAAAATATCGACACATCAAGTCATAATTAATTGTCAGATAATTATAATTGTACTATATGACACAAACACCATAAACATGTTTGACAGGGTGTAGATCCATGGCTAAAACACCACTCAAAGTAGCACCACCTCTAATAATACACACTTTAATTCTTAATAAAATTGAGATGGAATGGTTGGCATTTATATAATAATGGTTCTTGATTCATATTAACCTACTAAATTAGAGAAGCCATTGTACACCACTTTACCCCATGCCTTAAGTGCTTTACCTGGTTGGATCCATGCCTACAACGAATTTAGAATCACTGTTTAAGCTAGCAGGTATATCTCTGGACTGTAGGAGGAAGGACGGGGTGACATGCAAACACAAACCTGGAGGTGATCAGAAGGTTCAAACCCAGAATCGTCTTACTGTGACAGTGCAGGCCAACAATGTTAACGGCTGCACCATCCTCTTCGTTGGTTTGCAAAAAGTGAAAAATCAGCAGGTAACTTGTTTTTTCTTTTGTCCAATAAGGTTGCGAACTTGTTAATATCCTTGTTTATGGATATTAACAAGGATTAGCCTCAAGTGGACATTTCAGGAACTGCAGTTTTTGGCACATGCACGGTGGCTTCATTTTTCTGCCCCATAAGTCG
Organism: Etia nguti; assembly: GCA_015106755.1. NCBI lineage: Eukaryota > Metazoa > Chordata > Actinopteri > Cichliformes > Cichlidae > Etia > Etia nguti. Next base: position 13,569 of record VUQG01017001.1, read on the forward strand.
GCAGTTGTATAGAATGTGTAATTAATCTAAACTAAACAGACATTTAGGCACATATGAAAGAGCATTTGGATCATATTCCCTTACTTTCCCACTTGGAGGAGATTTTCTCTGTTCAGACAATTTAACTAAACAAAAACCTTCAAGGTCAATCTCTTCATTCCATTCCACTAGTAAGCAGTCCATTAGCCAGCTCATCTTTCCCTAAACGCCTGGCATATTTAGAGAGGCAGTGTTCGGAAGGGCTGTGCTGAGATCACAGAACTGTCAACATGGGCCTCTGACAAGGCAGAGCATTGCCATTACTTTCATGTGAAAGGATGGGTTAATTATAAGATTTGGTTTCTAATATGAAGCCTTTCAGAGGAAGTGGAGAGCTTATACCCGGTAATTAGACATAAATCGTTTGACTGAAGCAAATGTGGGGATGTGGGAGAGGGGGTGGGTTGAATAAGATCATGCTTTGTCTGTGGCATGGAGGAGAAAATACAATCCCTTAAAAAACACAAGCTGAGTTTTACACACAGCTTTAACATGTTCACTGTAAGGTGATGCAGTATGATCTCAAATCTCTCTCATGGTGTATTTTGTATACTAACAGAAAACTAGACACGTGGCCATTTAGGATAGTTTGTTTCTTTCCAATTTCATTAGATGTTATTGTGCCTTAAACCAAGTAAATATACTCCATGGTTTGAAAATGCGCTATCGCTCCAAAACTGCTTATGAGAGACTTTTCCGGTAGTCTGGCTGTAAGGGGCCAGCGCAGGTCTTTTGTGTCGTCGTCTTACTACTTTGGTCCAAATTGAAATATCTGCATCTGTCCATAACTATAAACCTTGATTACTTCCCCTGACTTCTCTTTACATAGCAGCAGATGCCTGCCCCTCCTGAGCCTGGTTCTGCAGAATGTTTCTTCCTGTTAAAAGGGAGTTTTTCTTCCCACTATTGCCAAGAGCTTGCTCTAGCCTCATCTGGGCGCTCCAGTTTCTCCCACTATCAGACATCTTTGATCAATTGATGTTTGATCAACTGTGCTCTTGATAAAAGTGCTGCCTTGCAGCTGGATCTGGTCCCCAAATACACAATGTAGTGAATGACTGACTATTCACTATGCGTCCATGCACAACACCAACTTAACAACTAGTTCACTTCAGTTCACTACAGATTTTATGACAGAAAGAAAACACGCTCACAATGAAATGTTAGAATGTACTAATACCAATGAACAACTGGCTGAATAAAGGTAGAACGACCTCTCTGGAACACACTCACTCTAACCACAGTATGACTAAACATGCTACAATTACGGCCTTTGACCGCTTGATTTTGAAGCACCATTTCAATAAGTGTCAGCCGCGATGGATTCATTATTCACATAAAAGGGAAAAATGAAAGGGCCTGTGACTGTGCTTGCCCGGGGCAAAAACACAAGGAGTATGTCCTCAAATACTAATAGACCCACACTGACACACTAACGCACACATACAGTAATGCGCTGCCTACAGTTGGCTCAGTCCCTTCACCCATTTTCCCCCTCTAATTACAATTAAAATCGTCACGCTTGTTTTTATGCAGCATAATTACACCAGCACAGAGCTGAGAATGGCTTGCTTGTTTGTTGTGGTCGCAACAAAAGGGCCTTCAATAGCGGAGGCCTGTGTCCAGCCTGACCTTTGCCAGTTGAGATGGAAAGCTGTCTATTTTCCCTGGCCTGAATATTAGTAGATTGCCTCTGAATGTCATCTAGGGGATAAAAGGTTATTGGTTCAAACCCAGTTCAGGAAATGTATTTCCAACACCACACAATCCAGGACACCAAATCGTCGCATCTAACAACTTTAAGGACGAATGCGTTGTCCCGTGATACAGAAATTTTCACAGAAAGTTTGCAGTGATGTGAAAAAGTAAGTACAGCCTTACATCTTCTGTAGAAATTAAGAGTGTGAGCAGCAGCCAGGTGCTGCTAATCAAATCACTTTATTAACTGGTTATTAGCACGTGTGATCACCTCTACAAAAGCAGAAAATCAGCATGTTAACATTCATGACAATACTCTTTAAAGCATCAGCTTTGGCAGCAATGCTTAGGTTTGCAAAGTTGCATCAGATCAAACCAGAAGACTTCCATAACAACGTCGTTTTGACAGACAAGACCAAAGTGTTGACGTTTGGCCATCGTGCACAGCACCACGTCTGGTGAAAACCCAAACAGCATATCAGCACAAAGGTCTCATACCAGCCACCAAACTATTTAAAAACATAAATCAGCTCAAGACCAAAAATATTTAAACAGGAAGTTCTATAAGATAGATTTGGAGCTGAAGTTTCACTATCGCAGACTCGGGCTGTGCGATATGACCAAAATCTCACATCCCGATATAAGACATCTATCGTCCCGACAATGATATAAATCACAAAAATTTAACATTTTCTGTAAATTCTGTGAATCTCGGGCAGCTCGACTTGTGTGAAGTGTTTCCAGCTGGGCGTCGTGTACCTGGAGTCGAGTGTTTTGACTGATGCATGAAACTATACATTTTTAAACATAAGTTGTAATGGCCGCCATTTTCTTTGTGAGTATTTATTACACGGCGTGCTGCGGGGAAAAGCCTGTTCTAACGTTTGAGTCTGAGGTTTATTTTGAGCACCTGACGGCTCTTTTTTGCTTCTCATCTGTAAACTCTCTCCATACTCTTTCACATGATTCCTGCGTAGGTGGTAGAAGAGGTTTGTCGTGTTTGAGTCTGTGGTGGGGACTGGTTTGTGGCATAATTTCCATAGTACAGTTTTCTGGTCCGTGTCAGACTTTTCATAACGAAACCATGTCCATGCTACAGAGATGGCCCCTCGTTTAGGAATAAGGGCCTCGATATGTTTTGACTGGTCCTTCTGTTTGGAGCTACCTGGTTCTGCCTCATCCTCACTGGCCATGCT
>VUQG01017003.1:6364-22685 GCA_015106755.1 Etia nguti
GGTTTTTTTTTTCCTGTTTTTTTCTTTTTTGTTTTGTTTTTTTTTTTTTTTTTTTTTTTTTTTTTTTTTTGGGGGGGGGGGGGGGGGGGGGGTGTTCAAACATAAGCACTAAAAGAAGCTTGTATGTGTATGACTTCAATGGGATTTGTGTAACTGTGTGGGACTGTAGTGTGAGGTTTAAATAGTTTCTGATAACTGTGTGACAATCCATTTCATGTCACGTTATGAAGTAACACAAATGTAATGTAACAAGAAGTGTAACAAATAACTTTTTCCAGCAAGTAATTAAGTAACATACTTCATTACGTTGCCTAAAAGTAATAGGTAATACATAATATTTTTAAGTATAAATCCACCCGTGTATGACAAAAAGGCAAAGAATAACAGATCCCCTTTAAATGCTTTTCACGAAAACAGCTGCCTACTGTAGCCACAAATGCTACTTTAAGATGAAAATAGTGAAGTTGTGCACCATACAGCCCACCTATGATATATGGTTACCAAATGACAATCTGTTACAATTTCCAAGAATTTAAAACAATAATTGATAATCCCATGGATGTCTGGCCTTTTAAAATGCCAAAGATAAGGTTCAACCCGTAGTACACATATAAAAAGATTGATGTAGCCACCTTGATGTTGGCTGATGATATCCTGTTGTGTTAAGCTGAGTATTTTGGCCATCTTCATGTTTTGAAACTGGGTGTGAAAAGTGAGGAGTTCACGTGACTGAAAAACTATTCATGATCATATAGTAAACTATGCATTTATCTTCCTTCTGAGCAGTAACTGGCACTAATATTATACAAAATGAACATTATGTTTTATTCAGTAGGATATGTTTTATTCCTGTGGTTCTTTCTGGAACCACAAGAGTTGCCGCCTGCTGGGTACAAGAAAGAAAAATAAATATCTATCCATTTTCTTAACCACGGGATGGTCACAGGACTAAGACAGAGAGGCAGAAAACCGTTCAGACTCACATCCACAGCCAGATTAAAATCAATGATTGATCTAAAAAATGCATATCCTAAGACTCTTAGAGGAAACAGGAATCCACTTGGTGTAGGGTGACAGCTCTAACTATAGCTCCAACGATCACCCTTATATATAATATGCAGTACACATAAAAACACACTTCTGTTTAAAGAAAGCCAGCTCACACAGAACGTCTGGGTTTTTTTGTTCAAGAATGCTCTTGGAAGGATTCCCTGCAGAGAATCTATGGCACAGCTCGCATGCGGTGACCCATAAACACTCCGCTCTCCTTTTTTTTCTTTTAAAGCGTGCTTAATCTTCAGGGAGCAGGCGAATGTTAATATGGTTGATTAGGATCTTGCATAAAGAACAGATAGTAATCAACTAAGGCAGATTTTCTGTGTCCGGTAAAAAGCTATTTTGTTTCACTTTCGTCTGATCTGTATCAGTGTTTAATTTGCTTCACTGTCCTCTCTTGCCTCCATCTGTCCCTGACGTCTGTTTGATTGAATTCACTGAAGCTTTGCTGGCATCATTATAGTCCTGCCGACAGTAGAACTTCTTAGATTCACAGTTTTATTCTGTTCTCACATTTCTCCCACTTGCCTGACGTCATCGTTTCTTCCAGATATTACCTGTGATTATTTCACCTGTGTTTTTGTGTCTGCCTACGTCTGCACATACATTTTCTTATTAACACTTCTCTCCAGGTGTTAAATCTTCTGGTCTTGTGAAAATGTTTTCACTCCTACTTCAGGATGCTGTGTCTGTTTCAGTTACATTGAAATAACGCAGCCTTTAATAATTGCTCTCCTGTAATAGTAGTGCCAAATCAAATTTGCATGGATCAAATCTGTAGTAATGACATTAGGAGGAAAGTAAATTGTAATGTTTTCTAACAGTAGCTTTATAAATTAATATGAGACTGCATTAATGGATGCACTGAAGAATGTAGGAATGTAACCTCTAACAAGGCTGTGAATCTGGGAAAATCTACGAAGGCTTGGATCAGACCAGTTCCAAAAGAAATCCTTCACCAGCAAACAGGAAATGGGAAACTCAGACAAGCCACAGCAACATGACAGGATAAACCAACAGACAATTAACCTCAATCCATATGTGAGGAGCAAGTAGACTGACGTCAATGATGTGACGCACAGAGACCAAGACGAATCTCTCAAAATCCCAGCAGCTACCCATGGGAGGTCAAAATGAAAAAATAAGTCAACGAGATGAATATCACAATAATGGATTCTCAGCAGAAGTTATTCCGACTACAGTGAAATATTCAGAAGATGAAATCTTTTCACATTTAATGTGTGAAGCAGATTCTGACTAATCAGGACATTTTCTTGTTACTGAGCATCAGGAAATATTAATTACCCCCATTTTCCGTTATCTATTTTACGCCAGCAATTTCAAATGATAATGTGGCTGAAAAGTAATACTTTTCTGAAATGTGTGGCCCCATTCAACAGCTAATGTCGAAGAGGTTGATGAAAAACAAGCAGTGTGAGAGAGGAGGGCAGAATGTTCGGTTCAACAATGAGAGAAGGAAGGAACAAAATTTCCAGTCCTGTAAGACGACAGAAAATAATGACAGGACCCCCCACTGGCGTACCAATCCTGATGTTGGAGCTGATAGAAGGGCTGAAAGGCACGGGGAGAGATTAACATGAAATGAAAGAACGTGGAAGATAAATCACTCAATGAGAGTAGTGACGTTAAAACTGAGAAGGGGGTGATTTTGACATCGTGGGAAAATAGAAGTGACAAAGAAAAGAGAGGCTCAGGAAATAGCCACTACCACCAAGAGGAGCCAAGGCAGTGCGTGAGAATAGAGCTCCTCCTTATTGAACTTATGCATAAGCTGCATGGCAGATATTCCTCAGGAAATGCATTATGGTCATGTGGCATGTGCTGGAACCACTCAGGGTGCTTCTAGTGAACTTTTAACATTGATCTTTAAAGCAAAGGTCATAATAGTACATAAAAACTTTGTTACTATACTTAAGTAGAATTTTCAGGTATCTGTACTTTACTTGAGTAGTTATTTTTCTGACACCGTTTACTTTTACTCCCTACAGTTTTAAACATCTGTATTTTCTACTCCTTACATTTTCAAAACGGGCTCGTTTGCGTGTTAATCGCATAAAAAGAGATGAAAGAGGCAAAACTGTGTGCATATGGGTGGGAGTGGGGGTGTTAAAGTGGGCTGGTGTTTTTGTTTATTTTATTTTTTGGCACAACATCAGAACAACTGCAGGTGTCCATAAGCTGCGGTTGCGGCACATCTAGCTGGCCATACAGAAGACGGGCGAGCATAAAGGGAACAACATGTTGTGGCAGGTCATTTCAAATGCAGCGTTGCTATCAGCTCAACAAATATCAGCAAACAGACAAACTGTTTGTGTGCAGTGTTTTACAAAGTGTGTTGGTAGCTAAAGGTCCAGCTGTTGTACTTCACAGAAAGAGCTAACTTCACTCAGAGATGGAGAAAGATAAGAAAGACAGGACAGGAGAGGAGAGGAAGAAGCAAGCTTAGATTTAAAGGTAAGGGCTGCTCAGTGCGATTTGATAAACTGGGTCTGTACATGTGACATTATGTTTTTTCATATTATGAAACTTGCTGCAAAACAAACCGAGGTAGACTAACTGGGTTATTTAAAGGTTGCACGAAGAATCCTCTGCAGGTTAGTGCAGGACAAACAGGTTAGTTTGCTGTACTGTGATGGGTTTAAAGTAAAGAACAGTATGTGACTGGTCCACTGTGGCCGTGGTTTCATGGACAGAGTTAGGTGCAGAAAGGGTTGCAGAGATGAGTTTGAATTTAAGCTGATGATCACTGAATTTCACCTTCATACCAACTTTATACTATCGAGAAAAAAGACAGCATAAACAGTGTACTGTCAGTGTAGAGGATGGAAATCAGCCAGCCCAACTCATGAAACATCTGCTGATATCTGGTTGAATTCAGGTGTGTACGTCCACAAAGAGCAGCAGGTCAGATGATTACACTAAGATTACACTAAGAAAATCTACCGGAACGCTCAATAGAAATGATTGTGAATTGTGATTCTTTTCCCCACGTTGAGCCATTAAGTCACCCTCTACAATGTAGGTTACAGAAAATAGAGCTATTTTTTATTTTCCTTCTTTTTCTGCGCTGATTCAAGCTGAGTGCATTTATTAGAATTCAAATTTAGACTGAAGTTTGTATTTCTATCTATTCATATTATTTTATTATTAATATTATATAGCACACGGTTCAGTTAGCCTTGCATAAAAATAGATGGTAGAAATTTTAAGTACATTTCAGAGCCTGTACTTTTTCACTTTTACTTGAGTAAAGAAGTTGAAATATTGGAGTAAATACTGGAGTATTTTTAACATTAGTATCTGTACTTCTACTTCCACTTCTGCTAGTTACCATCATATTCATAGTTTCACTGGAAAAAGAGAAAGTTCTTTGTATAAACAGCCAGCACTGCATTTAAAGGGGTAATAATCAACAGTTGGCAGCAGCACTCCAGTCCTCACACTGATGATGTGGGGTTCACACATCCTCCAACACTGACCAACAGGAGCTGATGTCTGTACGATTATTAGCAGCTAAATTTAGTAAGCTAAGAAACACCGTGTGGCTCCCTATAACTCCTCTGCTCAGCAGTCTGTCCCCTGAACACACACACATCAACACATTTTAAATCCAGCCCCAGTTCCAGAAAATTCGGGGATGAATGCAATGATTTGCAAATCTCATGAACCCATATTTTTATATCCTATTGACACCAGAAATAAGAAAACGGTTTAAATGCTTAAACGGCACATCTTTCCATCTGAGAAACTGCCTCTCTAATCTTTTTATACTCAGTCAAGTTACTAACCTGTTGCCAGTAAAGTTGTGAATAAAATATGGCTTTGTGAGATTTACAAATTATTATACTTACATTTTATGCAGCACTCCAACTTCTTTGGAATAACTACAACTTGGTGTCATATTGTTCGTGCGCAGACAGCAGAGCCTCCAAACAGTGCAGCTGGCAAGGAATGTTGAACAACTTTAACTTTCGAATAGCACAGCTTCTGTCTCTGACAGCACTGTCATCTGAACTTGTACATTACTTAGACTGACAAACATAAACATTGGTATTCATATAGAATATAGGGCAGCATAACGTAAAGGCTGGATAAAATGACAGTCTCCACATCACCTGTTCTGTATAGGTTCAAACCAACATGTCAGTATGCTTATGAAGTACAATCCAGAAATTCTACAGTTCTGCCTAATAAAAATTCAATATCATACCCAAACAAAATTAGCCTTCAGTGTTGCCACCTTGTGTACCGATGTAACACATCTGCCATTATTAAATGCCCTGGTCTTTTTGCTCATTACTTGCATGTCAACATGGACCTGAAACATGAAAGAGCAAACTGGTGCAATATAACCCAAAACAACTTTCAGAGTGTTAGAGTGTAAAGTTTCAAGGCCCGAAGGCAGTGTATCAGGTCAGAACTGCAAACAGAAAGTTGTCCCTAATGATCAGACTGAGTTTCACTGTAACATCCTGGGGCATCTGATGAAGAACATTCAGAACAAACAATCTGAACTCTGGTGCATGCCATTGTGCCACTGTAGATCAGAAAAGCACAAGTGCAAATTGGTCCAGACGGGACTTTGAGGGAGCGATGTAAAACAAGCAGCAGTTGGAAGCAGTTCTGCATTGTACGAGGTAAGAACCTTAAATGGGATCTCAGTTAAAATGTAATTACCTTTTTTTATGCAGGACTTTATGACTGTACCTCTTAAACAAGGCAAAGAGGGAGCTGTCAGATTGTGTCAAATAGTTTGCGTCAACTGTAGATTTGTTTGATAATATCCACCACTAATGCACAAAACCACAAAATGGTAAAGTAATCTGTATTTTAACCACATGTATAGATCAAAAGGTTCTATGCATTTTTCCAGCATTGCACATTAGTAAAGGAAGTCGGGGGATGTGAGGGGTGTTTTTATTAGGGTTGATTCAAAAAGTTGCAACCATGGAAAAAAAAAATCCAGATTCATTAAGTGAACAAAGCTAAGACCAAAACAATGAAAAAAAGAAGTCTAGAGAGACTTACCCTCTGTCTGCATTTATCAATTACAGCATCAAGTTGGTAAATTATTAGTCACAGTTTTTTAAAGTTAGTAGTTCTAAATATTTCTGGATAGAGCCACACAAAGCCAGTATTGTAAAAATATGGCATGGTAGTCATGTTTGAAATATAAAATATTGTAACCATAACTACTCACCTTAACCTGGAAGGTCATAAAATAACTTGAATTTAAATCTTATTTAATCATTAACCTTTAACGCTAAGCTAAAGTGACTAGCAACTTTACTTTGAGTCTGACTCAAACTAAACAAAAACTATATAAGTTTCTTCTTTTATATTTAGAGAGCAGACACCACACACGATGCAAGTCCTCCCATCACTCGGGACCCACATGCTTTCATTCAGATCTTTATTAACCTCAAGCAGACAGGATTCAAGCCCTGTTCAAGCCTGTTTCTGTGCCACCACAGTTGCAGATAATGGCCTTCAGAACAAATATATGAACAATTGATGGATGGGGTGTTTTTTTTAGTTCTATCCTGCAGGCTGGTGCTTCTAAGGCCAGTCCTCCCTCTCTTCCTTCCCTCGCCTCCTCTCCCCTCCATATCCCTAACCCTAGTCATCAGCCCCCTCACCTCTCTTTTTGCATCCGTCTGTTCCCCTTTCATCTGTTATTTTTAACACTCAGCCATGCCTCATGCGTGACGCAGATGGGCGCGTAATGCGGACACAGTAAACTAAAGAAGGAAAAGGCCTTTGCTGGAGGCATAGAGACTGAGAGAGAGAGAGACAAGGGAGGGAGAGAGAGAGACAAGGGAGGGAGAAAGGTGGGAGAAAGACTGAGTTAAAGACCACTGGAGGCAGATAGGTGGTGAGAAATATTAGAGAGAGGCAGAAACGCTGTCAAGATTCATTTTACACATATCGCACAGCTAAACAGGTAGATTTCCTAGAACATGTCAGACATCAGTGAAATACCGCGTCAACAAACTAGAAAACATAATCAACGCTGCACTATTCCCACTTCTTCCCTCTCCTTCACTACCAGATCTTCCTGAAAGCTTAACACACCCACTCGTTTGTCTGAGCAAAAGGAAGAGGAGTTACATATCAATCTTGCATCACTCAACAGTCAGCCTGAGACTTTTCATAGAGGCACTGAATGAGCATCAGCACCACATGACGCACACCAACTGTCAGGCTTGAGTATCTATGCACTTGCACGTGTCCGCTTATGTGTGTGAGAAGTAGTGCAAATATGTGAATGGTTCATTTGAGTGGCTGCATACAGATCTAGACATCTAGAAAGTAGCTCCACAGAATCGTACAGCAGACCAAAGAAAGTTTTACTTCTCCATATGCTCTGCCACCTCACCTCACCTCCCCCCAGCTTATAATAATGAGGTAACATTACTCATAATTGGACAATGAGGCTAAAATCATCAGTAGACTCCTACTCGACATACGTGTTCAAGCTGTTTCCACACTTATACATCACAACTTCTGCACGTAACAATGGCTGCATCCAGACCGTGATTACTAAGGCTTCATGTAGGACTTCATTATTTAAATAGCAAAATTAGTACAGATGACGCATTCTGTTGCAAGCAAAATTTTGTACTATAGGAGCTAACAATGCAAAGAATCCTCCAAATGATTATTTTATTTAATCTGCCTGCAAATCTGAAGGGAAAAGCAGTAAACAGTTACAGTGCAGTGAGTGGGAAGCAAAGGTAATTATTTCATTCTTAAGTATGGAGGATCAAATGAGACAGAAATTTGCTTGAATAAACTGGAGAATAAATAACTCCATCCACTTTTTTCTCCTTATTTAGTTTAGGGCAGCGGTCCCCAACCTTTTTTGCGCCACGGACCGGTTTATGTCCGACAATTTTGCGGATAAATACAACAAAATAAAACCAGTACCGGTACCAAAAAAAAGAAGATTTATTCATAAAATAACATTCATAACATTGAAAGACCCAGGGAAACCTGAGATAACGATAAAAATGATAAAATAATAACGCTAAAAACCGCTAAAAACCCTGAAAACCATAAATTTCCCACCCGAGCCTCAACTCTCGCGGCCTGGTACCAAACGACTCACAGACCGGTACCAGTCCGTGGCCCTGGGTTGGGGACTGCTGGTTTGCGGTCACAAAGGACCTGGGGCCAATCCAAGCCATCACACGGCCAGTGGCGGGGTACGCTCTGGACAGGCTGCCAGTCAACTGCAAGACTAACACAGAGAGGCAGACAACCATTCACAGTCACTTTCAAACACAAGCCAGGGGAGAACATGCAAACTCCACACAAAATCGCCCCAGCAGGCCACCGTTTCAGAAGCCACGATCTTCCTGCTTGGAGCCAAAAACCACTGCCCTGTCTTCAGAATATACAAATATAAAATAAACAAATACATAAAATTACAAATACAAAATATAAAAGATGAATATATATTAAGTGGATCTAAAACACTTAACAAATTGTTCACAGAAATTAACTTAATTCACACCATATAGTTAAGCAGGATACTGAAAATACAGAGTAAGCTGATGATCAGACACGTGTCGGTTCAGGTGGGGGTGGGGGGTTGTCAGCCAGACTTCACTTATCTGATTTCAGGTATTCCTCTCAGGATTCTTCACACATTGGAGGGTCAGGGCAGCCTGAGAGGTGGAATCTGGGACCAAATCCAAAAGCACTCGCCGCTGCTCCTGAAACTTATTACTGTGTGCAGAGAGCATCCCCAAGAAGCATGCAATCATTTTTATCCAGTTAGAGCTTTGCTCGTGGCTTCATGATAGTTTACAAAGGAAAATAAGCCCCTGCAGTCGCGTTTGGTTTTGAAATTTTTAATGGACATTGTGTTTGTTTGTTTTTGTTTTATTTTATTTTTTGTTTGTTTTCCTTTTGCACATTAGAACAGGTTCAGTGAAGTAAATCCCAAAAAGTTGATTCTGTTCATCTAGACGTAGCATTTTGTCATGACAGTTTGCATATTAATGATCAAGGAACTGACCTCACAGCCCATTGTTCCTTCAGTGGGCTGGTTTCAGTCATTGTGCAAATGTACTGTTTATAAGATTGGGGAAACCTGCAGTCAGCTGAGACTGAAGAAGTCCCTTGGATGAGTGACGAAACGTTTCTCCCACTGAAAACGTCACGTCCAGATGAACAGAATCAACTTTTTGGGAGGTTCAGTGTTTGTTGAAAAAAGTGACCTCAGGGAAAGATAAAAGTGATATTATACACGACAAACTGTTGTTGGTTTCTTTCTTCCTCTAATATGTCTTACTAATGTTTTTTATTCATTTCTTATTGCATTTATTTATTTATTACCTCAAGTTAATTTAGCGTCCCAATAGGCCTCCAAAGTAAAGAAACTACTGTACATTCTCACTTGTGTAAATGAAACTCAGTTGCTCTTTCAATCTCAGTCTGATCTTGACTACAGTTGAAATCTAATATTAACTATCTTTTCACTAACTCTTGAGACTTTGTGTGAACAAAGTCATTCCTGTGACTCCAGCAGGTGCAGCTTTCTACACTAGAAAAATTGGGTTAAATTCCAACGTCCGACTTTTTTGTTTGTCACCACAGAGACCAGATACACTAGAGTCAGAAAATTGATTTAGTCGTATTAATCTACTGTTCAGTCTTTGTGTTCCTGTGAATTGTGACAATTGTCTTGAAGCATGTTGTAAAATGACACTGTTGGTGATTGAAATATGTGCAGTATCATTGTGAAGGATGTTTCAGTGGCCTGGATATTAAATTGCCAGCTGTGGAATGTGTCTGAAGTCCTTGAAGAGGAAACTCTCCACTATTGTTGTTGCTGTGTGAATGTATCATGTAGCATGAAGCATGACATCATTCACGCTACTGTAGCAAGCCTGGAGAGAAGGTCACTGGAAGAAATGTTATCAGTCATAGATAATCCTGACTACATACTGCACCGCTTACTGAACAGGTAGAAGAAAACTTTCACGAATAACTTTCTCCGTTCCACTGGCACAAGGACAATTACAGGAAATGTTTGTTTAAATTGCCTGCTTATTTTGCTTGTGTTGATTTTATTAAATATGTTTCTCTATTTGATTGTGCTCCTATCTTTTGGGTAATTTTTGCCTTATTGAGCCATTCGGTCTTGTCATCCACCCATTTTCTTCAGCGTATCCAAATCAGAATTATAGTGCAAACGTCAGGTACACTGCAGACAGGTCAACAATCCTTCAAAAGACTAAAGATAAAGAGAGATCACTTATTGTCAATTTAGAGTCACTAGTTAACCTAGGTAGGATGTACTACATTTTATTTTAGCAAGGTATATTGTAATTTATTTAAGTAACTTTGTTCTAGGCTGCTGTAAAACTTGAATTTCCCAACTCCGGGATAGATAGAGTACATGTCATCACATCTTTTCTAATCTTATATGGTAGCGCTTCTGGGTCTGGGCTTCTTTTATATTGTTAGAGAAGACTATCAAAAAAACTATTCTTATCTAGTCCCTGTACTGAAGAATATTTTGAACCCTTGGCTTGTGCAGGTCACACCCAAATTTGTTTTTTCCAGGAAATGTCTCATTTGTCAATGAGATTATTGCTGGAGCAGCAATGGAAGCTGTCTTTTAAGATACACTGCTCTGCTGTGTTAGCTTTATCAGTTAAATCTGATTCCCACAGGGCATAGAGGGTGTCACGTTGACATATGGTAATCAGATTCAAACAAACAGTGGGTCAAAGTGTTCGTTTGTGTTAGACAATGTGAAACAAGGTTGCTTGTACTCAGAGAAAGATTTAAATTTTTATATATGTAACATAAAGAACAAACATGAATAATTTGTTCAACTGTTATTTAGGATGCTTTTGTTGCTCCTAATTTAGGATGGATTTCAATATGCAGGCATCCATTCATGTGGATGCCTTCATGTCACATTTCTTGTGAGACACGTGTACAGTGTCATGACTTTGAATCAGGAGGATTTTTAAGTTTCCACACTGGAAACAGCTTCGGCAGCAAAACATTAACCTGCACTTGATGCGTGATAACAGCAAGTCCTTGATTTCTTTAAAGCAAATGGATAAAACAAAAGCTTTAGAAAAGAATCTATCCTACAGAGCTGATTTTTAAAAACTAGAATCAGTTCAAAGATATAAAAGACACAGATAAAGCTGACCTGTTCAAATTTACAGTGTGGATTAATTGGTCGAGCCAACAATAAAATCTCAAGAAGATCTCAAGATGTCAAGAATATGACTAAGGGGAAAAAATTCAAATTAAATAGAAATTTTAAACATAACCCTTCCCCTGCCTCGACCCCAGATTTCATGAGTGATGGGGCCATATGACACAAACACTATAGGTGTGGGGATCTCCACGTGGCAACCCTGCTGTGGCCTAACCTTTCTATAGATGAGGAGTTGAATCACTTTCAACCCCTATCCTGCGCACAGGCAGGGAAAATAAGTTACTAACCTAGTGTCCAGTGTCCAGGCACATAGGTATTGAATACCTATGTGACTCATGTGCTGAAGTATGAGTCTGGAGACTGTCTGAACAGTGCTGGTTTGTTTGTGCCGTTCCCCATGCTAATGTGGTGGTTCCGTTGCTGCAGGGATACTCAACCAGAAGTCTGGTTATGACCCCACTTCCAGTTCAGAAGCTGTGTAAAATGTAAATTTAAAACAAAATGCGTTGATTTTCAGATCTCATAAACCCATATTTATTCACGGTAAAACACAGGAAACATATCACATGTTTAAATGAAGGAAATTGACCATTTTGGGTACATACATCATAATAATCTGTAAATGTATGGGAAGACAGGAATGAGAGGAATGTTGTCTCATTTGTGTCTGATATATGATGCTCACCAGTCATATATCATATTTCGTTGCTTCATGATGCACCAAATGTTTTGAGTTGGTGAAAGTTCCAGTTCATCATCCGGACTCTTATAATATTGTGATAGATGCATTATGCAGTTTGGCATATTTGCAGATGTAGATCATTGCAGACATTTGCTTCTGGGAAAGTCTGCCTCTCTGAGATGCTCTTTTTATACCATCATGTTACTGAACTGTTGCCAGCTAATTATTACTACCAATTATTAAAAATTTCCTCTAGCTGTTTCTTTTTAGTACCACTTATTTTTCCAATTTTCTGATGTAAGTTCCCAAACTCATAGGTCCAGGTGTGCCATTGACTTTTGTGAGAACCATGCATTGTTACTGCAGTGTACAACTACAGAGAAGATTACAAATGAATGGTAGATTTACTATATCAGGACTTCGCACATTTTATTTATTATTTATTTATTATATTTATTCATTAAAAAAAATTCTTAAGGAATTTTTAACGAGGCTTCCAGTTTGTTTGCACTGTTACAAGGCTGAGGCAGTAATTAAAGCATAACACATGAAAGCCCTGACTGACGCTGTGGAGGTTAACAGCTCTCATCCCGAGTTCATCCTCTGTCTAGAGAAGTTGCTAAATGCTAACCAGGTGCAAAGCAAACTAAAGACGCACTTGGACACTTGTCCCTTTGGAGAGAAAGTTGGCAAAACACTACACTGCATCCGAACCAGAGACAGCACAAAAGTTTTTTGGATTGTGTGAAATTGTCTAATAAAGCAAATGAGGAAAGGTTAGCAGAGTGGCAACACATTCAGGTGTAAAGCTAAGTCAGAACACTGCAAATAGGAAAGGTGGCATGTCGGGTGTCAGGCTTGAAAGTTACTGGCATATTGCATATACATTTGCTAGCATTTTATATGGAAGAAATTACCCAAAGCAACCAGAAAGCTCTGCTATTCTGAGATCTGTTGCCCTATGAGGTTTGAACAATGTAGATTGCTCAGCTCCTTGTACTCCTTTTAGCATGAGTCATCCTATTCATACCACAGTCCCATTCAGGTTTAAGCAGATGAGAAGTTATACATGTAGTTATTGTCGGTGAGACCAAAGGAACAACTCTTATAGGGCAAGATGTTCCACCTCCCAAGGTCATGGGTATGAATTTGTTCATATAAGGTCTGAGAGTAGGTGTATTTATTTATACAGTCATCTTTTGGTTGCACAGATTCATTTTATAGCTTATGTTATTGTATGCACTTTAAGGTCGGTACCTAAGTGACCCTATTCTTATAGAAGAAATGCGATGAGGAACATTCTTGGCTAACAAGGTATGAGCACACATCTTATATTCTACATCAGCTTCTAATGATTTATTCCTTCTTCTTTTTCTTCTTCGTGTTTTGGCTGCTCCCTTTCTAGGGGGTCGCAGCAGCAGATCATCAGCCTCCATCTCATCCTATCCCTAGCATCCTCTCCTGTCACACCAAACCTTCTGGATGTCTTCAGCTCGTAATGAATTTTCCAATGCTAATGATGCGAGTGAAGGACTACCTATTTGAGCAGCCAGCCAAGCAGTCGACATTAAATCCTAATACCTAGTGAAAGTGGAGCTTTACAAACGGATTGTGAGAAAGATTTGCTGAACATGAGTGTATCTGTGTGTGCATGTTAATCCTTTGCTCTCTTTCACTCTTCCCATTATTTAGCAGCATTGTACCTCAAGGAATCATTAAGCTCTCATAAGCCTTCCCATAATGCTCTGCTGCTGAGACAGTCCCAATTCACAGAGTGACATCAGAAGCAGGGCTAGAAATAAGAGTAGCCTCATGTGTGCATGTGTGTGTGTGCGCGTGCATGTTTGTGTGTGTGTGAGGGCCAGCTTGCGCTCTGGTCTACTCACATATGAAGACCCATATGTGTGTGTTAACTTGTGTGTCTGTGCATGTGAGTGCGTGCGTGTCAGTCTGACGTCAATACTCCTCCGATCCATATTTAACTGCATAGTGAGGAATGCTCACAGCACCTTGTAGGTGTCTTTTCTCAGTGTATTTATAGAATGAACTAAACTGGGTGCCAGTGTGACAGGTGAAGTGTGCCTTTGCCTCCATTTTGAATGCTTGAGGATGGCTGAGCTAAAACGAGAGTGTTTATTTCTGGAATGGTTCTGCAAGGAAATGCGTTCTGGTAAAAATGGGTTTTACCCTTTTTTTTTTTTTTTACATAGAAGTTTGAGTGAATGTTAAAAATATGAGGAACGTGTTGAAATGATGCATCATCACTTATTAAAATAACCCTATGAAGCCATTTAGCCATTACAAGAAAAAACTCATCCATCAGATGAGGATTCACATTTCTCTTAAGTCTTTCATGTTCCCAGGAAAAGCGATTTTTCTCAACAGTAAACCAAAACAGCTCAAAGAGAACTTATTTATTGAGCTCATGGGATGTGTCTTTACGTGGAGATATATTCACTATCAGTCAGCTGGAAAACTTCTTCCCATTGGTTTTGCTATTTTTGTTGCTTTTTCCACCTACATGTTAGTGTGGTGATGACTTTGTGCTGCATTCATTCATTCTGAGAATTCTCCATTGATTGTACAATAGGCATTCATATAATAACAGAATTCCCGATGGCTGCTTCAGGAGAGAAATTTATAAAGAAATGTAATAATGCTAAATATATATTTTAGAATAACTAGTTCCAAAAATGACTATTAACGTCAGTTTTGCAAAATGTTTCTTAGTAAATGTCCAATCTAACCTGCTCCACATAATGTTAGGTTCAAGATGGCATATACAGAATCACTGCTTACTAATGAATTAGTTCTCAGGGGGGAAAACCATGTTAAAAGATCCCTCAAACCTTAGTGTGTGGTTAGTAATAAGGTCTACAGTTTTAAAAGACTAAAGGTTTAGAAGATAAAAGTACTTGCAATCAACTAGTAAACCTGATGTGCTTATAGCTAGACAGGGAAACCATGGATTGACTAATCAGATAGATGACCACTTTCACTTGACCCTTTAGTCCAATTGTGGGGCTAAGGGAAGAGTGAAGGCAGATAAGGAAAAGATATCCTGATATCTCTTTGTTATTCATGCCCCAGCGGTCCTTATTTGTAATTGCTTTTCATCTGCATTATATTAAATTCGGGGAAAGTAAAGCAGCTTCAGGGTCTACTGATGGAGTAATAAAGCAATTAGTTTTTTAATCAGGCATTAAAGACAAAAGGAAAGCATCAACAACCAGGTGGGCAGGGCTTGGGGGAGTCGACCAGTTCAGTGGGTAGTATTTTCACATAAATGCAGCTGTCTCTAAAATAAGGAAAGGTCATTTGGAAGAACTGAACATCTTTTACTGACATACAGAATATGATCAATCATCTATTTGGTGATCAGACTCTAATGAACCATCATAGCAAGAGTCCCAGGAGTTATAGAAATTAGGACAGGACCCTTTGGAGTCTTGCTAATGGTGGTGAAGGTGAAGATGAAGATGAAGGCTTGGATGAGGCTTTGAATGACCAGGGTGAGGCAGAGCTGGGGAGAAGGCCGGTTGTGAGAATGAGAGTCTGAAAGGCAGAATGACAGAAGAGCACTATTATTTATTTGGAATCACCCAGTGGTGAGCCAAAATATTTCATAATAGATTAAACTCGTTAAGTCATGTTGTTTCCCAGGGAGTAAAAACTGGGAATTTTCCTGGAGCAACTTTCCTTTTCTGCTGGGATATTTTTCTTTGTATGCCTACCATAAAAATTTTGATTTGTGGTCTTTATTTCTCTAGTGTATGTGCATGCTATAGCATTGTTTACAATTATTATGTTGTCAGTTGGTTGCTAGGCAACACAATGACGTCTTAACATCATGCCTAATTGCAGTTTTGTGTATATCAGGGGTCGGCAACCTTTCTGATGACGAGTGCCATCTGAAATTTCCTCAGAAGTCAGTGTGCCATATGATTGCATTAGCAATAAATTTAATAACGCTCTATATTAACAGTTACACACTATATAGAACCACTTCATAGAATTATATTTGTTTGCAGATGTTGGCAGCTATCAGCGAATAGTTATCCGCTATTTTGAAACAAAAAAAAGACACTTTTTATCCATAACAAGAACTCCATGAAAGCAAATGAACTGTACAACAGAAAATGCAAATGCTATATATGGTCTCCTCACAACAATGATAAGAAAAATAAACTGAGCCAATATGGCATGTTTGTTAATACACATGTTAATCTGATCTCTGGTCTCCCACTCAGAGACACAGGTCTCCAAGTGTCCAGCATTCAGACAGCTACCTGAGGACACTCATGTGAGAGAAAATCTGCTCACACAGATATGTAGAGCCAAATACTGTCAATAAGGCCTCTGCAAAG
>VUQG01017006.1:0-12284 GCA_015106755.1 Etia nguti
GCTTACTGACCTCGAACTGATTTTATGTGGTACACGGCGCTCAAAAATCTGTCAAAAAATGTTTTAGTACGAATTTGGTAAGCTACGAAGCCGCACCGCTTGATGGATTGTCGGAGCATTACGGCTACCCTAGCAGGAGCCTCGCGGAGTAATACGTACTGTGCTTCAACATAATATTACCGTATTGTGTGTGTATAACCTCTTTTTAAGTTTTGTGGATATTATACATGGTTATGCTCAGGATATGTGGGCCCATTTCCACTGGAAATGCCTTTTGGTTAAACTGTCAGCAAGGAATTTGCATTTGCACTGTTAAATTTTTATATAGCTTTAATGCACATACAAAAACAGCTGCTTGTTTAAGTGAAAATACATTGATGGATTTTTTTGCAATAATAAAGTTGTGGAGTTGTAAAGTATTTTGTCTCGCATCAATTATATCGTCAGTTATATCGTTATCGCAAATTTTCAAATATATATCGTGATAAATATTTTTGGCCATATTGCCCTGCCCTACTTTACAGCTATGTAGTTCAGATGAAAGTGGAATGCCAGATTCAACAACAGCTGGTATAATACTGTGGTTGCATTTATGCAGAAACATGTCTGATATGGCCTTAGGTCGCATACATAAGCTCCATAACTGCACGTTAACAATAACAGATATTTGGGAGAACAGTGGAAGGCAAATGTCACAAGCAAAGTCACATTTAAAGCAAAGTGCCAACAAAAGACTAACCATAAACTGCTGAGGATGGAGTGATCGTTCTACAGAGATAAGCTGCGACCACAGATACCTCTAAGTTGATAGTACATTTAAACTTTCATAGTATCATGCATTTCCAATTTTTATAAAATGATGGATTTCTTGTGTTCAAAATGAACGAAGAGTTCAGTGATTTAAATTTTAAGCTAGGAGCTGAAATGATTCCTGCTGGGTTTAGGTAGCCAATTTAAATTTACAGACTGTGAAGGTCAGACAGAAGCGGTACCTTAATGTTATTTCCTTCCCAAAAGCTGTGTCATAACCAATTTCAGACTAGCGTTGTGAGACTGGATAACTTCTACAGTTGCACAGGCTAAGTTCATCTGTCAGAGGGGGCGACAGCCGACTGTGATTAACCCAAACATCAGTGCTCCCGCTGTCGTAATGTAAAATGTGTTCAGTTCCACTCTGCCGTTGCAGTAATGGAGGTGGTGTTCCAGAGTGAGAGTGCAATATATAAATCAACCACCAGATTTGTCTATAAAAATAGAAGTTAAATGGAAGTCACTTTCAGTAACGCACGCTGCAAAGCACACACATACCCACACAACATGGAGATAGTAAACAGCTTGTTACATCCATGCACTCCTCTGCACTAATCAGTAACAAAGTCTTGTTGTTTTCACCAGTAATTACAGTGTCTCTCTTTGAAAATGCCAAAAAAGAATCCTCCATCTTCCTAGTCTGCTGATATCTGCTCAACAACATAAAAGGAGCCAGATAAACAAACACACAAACAGCAGGGTCATGTGTGTCATTATGTGTTATACAACCATAATTTGTCAGTATGTTTCTGCATCAGTGCAGAGACATTCTGCCTGTTTCAAAGAGTCCACTGCCCTCCAGCCTCACCAGTGCTGTTGGATCGTTTGTTCCCCAGTAAATTCCATCCTGTAGGCAGTTTGAGGTGGTGTAGGGCCAGTGCCAAACTCTCATCCAGACGCTCACACTCCTGCAGGGGAATCTGACACTCATCCAGCAGCAGCGCCCCATCGAGGCCATCGGCCCGGCCCACCGTGCTCACCTGTGTGGAGGGTGATTACAGAGATGAGTCGAGTTTCATAGAGGTTGAAGTGAGCTGTAGACTAATGGGAGCACTCATTTTAAAGCGCTCAGCATAAAAGCATTAACCAAATGCCTTTTGAATAATGAAAGATGTAAATGTAGGAAGAAACATCCACATGAGTGTATCAGCGCTAAGCTCGATTTGGGGCTGCACTGTTTTGACAAAAACAAATCATGTTCGGATTTATAAATTGGAACATGTTCCATTAAGTTTGAGTGCCCAAGAAAATTATGTTATCTTGTCCTACTCCTCAGAAAAGCAAACTCATAAAATTTCTATGGGATGATAAACTGTGCTGAAAAGAATTCATTAATTGAATGCCAAGAACTGTCAGACATTAGGCCTTGTCAGGAAAGAAACAATAACATGGCAATCTTTTGTTTAACTGTCACTTTATACACAGAGCTGTATTACTTGTAACCAGTGCTAACCAATTTTGTTTTCCAGCCCTGTGACAGGCTTCAGTATTTCTATTATTCAACTGATGACATACAGTAGGAATAGAAATGACTGGTCTTTCTGCTCACCAGGAACTGGGCCATGTCAAAAGCCAAATCCTGAACAAAGCTGAATCGATGCTCGGCCAATGGCGCCACGTGAACCAGATGGGATTGTGGCTCCTCGGGGACACCTCGGGTGACTGAGCACAAGGTGACCAGCACCACTTCGCAGCAGTCATGAGCTACAAGAGACACAAAAAGAAAGGGTGAGGAGAGAGAAAGAGGGGATTACAGAGAACTGACCTGTGGAGGACAGTACCATAGTGTACAGCATTTTTCACAATGACAAATAGATTATATTGTGTATTTTCAGTGCATGAGATTAAAAGTTTCTTTGTTAGGATTAACCCATTTTGGCTATAGATGACTGACCTTGCTATAAACTCAAGTCATATGAGCTTAAACAATAACAATACAACAATATGTCAACTAAACAATAAAAAAATTATTGCCCTAGCTAAAACACTAGTTGCTTGAACTAATTATTTATACTTTACTGATGTACAATGCCAGATAACTGTACGGTCTAAGATGACATCTTGCGGAAATTCACTTTAGTTACTTCAGTTACAGAGTATATATATTTCTGTTGAGGCAGTCCACATAACTATCACACAAATCATCGCAACAATACTACTTGGGCAGTTCATGTCGCAGGTTTAAAATAGATTCACTGCATGACGTATAAAATGCATAAACGATATTTGTACGCAAAATTTTTAAACTCAACTGCTGAATTGTGTTCAGTTTTAAGTGTTTTTTTTTTGTTGTGAGACCCTCCCAGCTTATGCACGCTGAATCAATTGAAATATTAGTCACCGAAAGTATCTCTAATAGTAACATCAACATCGTCAACACTGCAGTGACAGAAAACTACACTTTCTGGAGTGGCCACTAGTGGCTGGCAAAAACTATTTTGGTCTCTACGCATACTTTTCAACTACATAACAACTATACAGTGGTTATAGAACGTCATTTACAGGCGTGCTGTCACAGGCAGGTGCAGTTATTTGCCACAGTAGGCCTTACCTCACTATTTTGATTCAATGTAATATTAACATAAAATGGTTTGGGCTTATAAGAAGATTGTATTTCAATTTTTGATGAATGAAAGTTGTTTTTTTGTATGTTACTTAGTATTAATTGCCAAATATCTTCGTCTTTGCAATGGACTCGTGGAATTTATGGTTGCAGGTAGTGTTAGCTGATAACTTAGCATTGCACAGTTGACGTCCAAAAAATTAAAGCCCAGATTATACTGCTGCAGACAGGGACAGCTAGACTTGAGTAGTCAGTTAAGACGGCACCATTTAAAACACTAATGTTGTGGACATTGGGTGACACTGGTTAGCTGCATCCATCTTTTATTATATAGTCTATGGTTAAATGGGTCAAATATGATGGAGCGTTAAACAGGGCGCAAAAAGCGATGACACGGCCATCTCAACATAATATGTGCTGCAAGCTCAATTTTACATTACCAATAGTCCATGCTGGCTCAGAACAATTGAATATATATTATTAAGAAGTTATGTTATTATTAAGAACTTAATGTTATTAGTAACACCTGCACTGTTCTTAGATAAATCAAAATATTGCTTTAATTCAATCTGCCCTAATAAGAGGAAATCAAGCTTAAAATTCACCTTTAAAAAAAAGTATCTGCATTCAATTTAATCGCTCCGTTAATTGAATTTTTTTCTCATTTTATAAGCACTACTTGGATGAAATGGTGAACTCATTTTGTCACAGTAATGAGCTACAAACGAGTGCAGAGCTGCAATGCTGATTTAAATCCTAATTAATACAAATAAAATCACAATATTATTTCACTTAATGAAACGTGTGTTAAATTCTTCTGACTAACAGCCATTTACTCACAAGTCAAATGCGACCTAGTAACAAATTAACATCATAACGTGTAACCAGTTAAATAAGAGTTTATGCAAACGAGTGTCACACCACAAAGACTGAACAAAGCACACCGATGTCCACAGTGGTTTCAAAACTATTGCTTTGAGGGGGCAGTGCCTGTCCCCAACATGGGAACTCAACCTCACACTCTGAACCCACTTTCCTCCCCAAGAAACCAAAGAGAAATACATGAAGTGGAAATCAATGTATCCATCAATCCACTTGTTCATTTTCTTAACCACTTATTCAATTCTGGGTCACAGGGAACGGGAGCCTACCTCAGCTGGCGAGAAGAGCGACAGGCCCCGTCAAATCAATTTAAAAATAAAACATTTTTAATCTACTACGTTTTGGTATCATTTACAGTCCGACTAGTTTCTCTTCCTTCCTCTGCTCTTGATTTCACTGTGTACAAAGTGTGCACGTTGTGTAAAGCCCCTCCTTTTGCCCCACAGTGTATAGTCAAGCAGAGTAGAAAGCCATAAAACAAAGTTACTTGAGTTGAGGACAACTTGATATATTATTGCAGTGGTTCTTTTTTGGCACGTCCCACTTCAGAAGCTGGAAAAAGTACACACAACACACACCTCACTTTTCATCGGTTATTTACTATAAAAAAACATTCATTGTTAATTTCTCTTAAACATGGGTACATGTTATTAGTGCAACTGCACAGACATACTTTTTGGGGAAAAAAATTCAACACATTTTTCCCTAAAAAACAAGAAAACAATCATATTACTTCAAGTTCATTTCACTTTGTATTTTTCACCTTGCTGTGCCGCCCCAGTTTTGACATCCTCTGTGTTACTGTAAGTGTAGCAATTGCTTTTAAAATGTGTTAATTTGTCAAAATAACATTGAAGAACTGCTCTATTTTTCAGTTTTGTCTGAAAGAAGAAAACAAAAAGAAAGTCAGGGAACACTGCCATGGTCTGTCTGTGCACTCCCAACAAGATGTCAACACACACGGTCAGTTTCAAAACTGATTTCCCACTTGTAGTTATTAAGCATTGCATGAATTCACATATAATTTCTGGAATCTTTACTCCATGTCACTGTGTGCTCTACAAAGAGATCAGCCACATTTGCACGTCTGCACTACCCTTCGTTTCGGGAGAAAACTTTCTGTCACAACAGATCTGTTTACTTTATAATTTGTCAGCGTTGTATGTCGCTACCAACGCAGTCAGACTGCCACTAGGCAGCTTGATAAATATTATTCGAATCAGAGATATCTTAATCCAAAGCAGTGATTCAGTGAGTTTGCAGTCATTTTCCCAGGTCCCCTGGGGACTCTATCCCGCGACCTAGTTGATCCCTTTAGAGCCCAGAAGGGCCTGATGGAGAAAGCATTGAAGCAAAGCTAATCTGCTGGTAAAGTGACACCAACTCCCTCCTAACTTCAAGCTTTAATTTAGTGGAACTCGTAACAAGATGAACACAGTTTATAATGCTGCCAATCTTAATTTCCTCTGTGGAAGGTAGACCCTTGAAGAAAGCAATGACGTCAGGGACATTTCTTATATCATAAGACCAGATTTTTATTACATGAACATTTTGGTAGCATAAACGCTTGTTACCACATCCAGAACATGTGACCTCCAGTAAGCTCCGATGTTCCCTAAGAGCTCGAGGGCAGATTTTTATAATGTAATATTTATTCTTAGAAAGCCCAGATGGTCTGGAATAACTCAATGTCATAGCTGATTCCTCTTATGCTCTGATCAGTCAGTGACTGAAAATATCCAATTAACATGAACTCTGGTCACAGGGTCACAGTTGCATTGCAGTTTTGACTACCTACTTTGTGTGTGCAGAGATCTCTGGCCTTTGATATCAAGGCTTCCTGTTGATTCTTGTTTATTTTCCAAGAAAAAGCTCAGAAAAACAAATCAGACCAAATATGTTCCATTTTGCAAGTAGAAAAAGTGGGAAATGCTCCAAGAGGAGTGATAAATGGGATAGACTCTAGAAAGTGAAGTGATTCCTCTTTCTCCAAAACAAAACATTAGTTTAAAATGAGGACAGCGGTAGCGGATGATTAATCTTTTTTTTTTCTCCTTCCTGGTTTAACACCTCTTTTAATGTTAATTTGGGATGCAGCACATGATGAATACAGAAGAATTTAAAACCACCTTTTAAGATAATGTTCAAACTTTTCCTCAGTTCTTCTGGAGCACTGCTACTATGTTTTGACTCAAATACACAAATACCATCCAATACAAGTGATCTGCCATAAAGTCTACTTTTATGATGGCTATAAAGGTTTAGAAATGAGGTCAAATTACTGGGGGTGCTCTTTCATGTATGTAAATGCTGATACTGTACTGAATTACAATAATGTGGACAGGTGCTAAAGAAAAGTGACCAGTAAGGGCATAAAATACATTTACTTTGTTAGACAGACCTCTTCAATTGCTCCTTAATGCAAATATTTATTTAGTCAATCACAGGGCATGCAACTCAATGCATTTATACATGTAGACATGGTCAAGACAGCCTGCTGAAGTTCAAACTGAGCATTAGAAAGGTGATTTAGGTGATTTTGAACATGGGCTGGTCTGATTATTTCAGAAACAGTTGATCTACTAGGATTTTCCCACAAAACCATCTCTAGGGTTTATATAGAATGGTAAGTAAAATATAGAGTAAAATATATAGCGAGCAGCAGTTCTGGGTGCCAGTCCTGTCAGTTAGGAAACTGGTCAGAATTGGTGTAACTATAACAAAAGTATCCCTCCTCCCTTTTATCAATGATTCAGGCTCTTCTTGGCACACTCAGGGCTCTTTAGTACCAGCTGAGCATCAAACACCACAGCCTACCCGTGTTTTGTTGCTGTCCATCCCTTTATGACCACAACATACACCTTTTTCTGAAGGCTCCTTCCAGCAGGATAAGATGTTCTGTCAGAAAGCTCAAATCAACTTAACTCCAACTGGTTTCTTGAACACGACAATGAGTTCACCATACTTAAATAGTTTCCACAGGCACAAGATCTCAATCTAACAAAGCACTTGTGGTGTGGATGTGGTGGAATGTATCACAGATATAACTATGTGATGCTGTCATGCCAGTGTGAGCCAAAATCTCCATTTGCTGACACAGACGTAACATCTTGATGAATTAACGTCAGCAGTTCTTAAGGCACGAGGGGGACCAACCAGATACTACCAAAACATTCCTAAATAAAATAGCTGCTGAGTGCACGTTCACAGAGCATCAATTTTAGTTGTTATTAATCCAGGCTGATCTTATTTAAAAGTGTCTGCAAACACTGACTCTAACAAATATTAAATGCTGCAGGTGGAGCTGCCATCCTTTGGGTGCTAGTAAGCTGCAAGGAATTGTGGGTATGATGGCTTACCGGGACACAAAGCCTGCAAGGTGTCATGACTGCTCCTCAGGGTGCTGGTCAGGTGCCTCTGTGTACTGCCAGCAAACAGCAGGAAGTAGTCCACGCCCTCCTCACTGCCAGCCAGCTCGTCATCACTGAGCTGTACTGTGATAACACAATGACCCTGCAGAGGCATGCAGACAGATTGTGAGGAGGGAAAAGGAAAAACAGAAAGAGACAGAAAGAAAGAGACATGTTTACAATATGAAATGGTCACATATCATTTAATCACACTGACATGGAATAAATAACTGTTTGTCATAAATCTTACTTTTACAATGTGATTCATCATTTCCTTCTTAAAAAAAAAAAAAAAAGAACCTATATATTTAATAGTTTTTGGTACTATTAGATCTGATCTGTAAGCTGATGAAATGCTGAACACATGCAGCTAAATTCACATATCAGGAATCAGCTTGAGGAAAAAAACTGGCGGGTGCAGCAAAACAAGCAAATTTTCCATCAGTGCTTAATTAAGAGGAAAACTGCTACAATTTTAACTCTTCTAATCCTGTAGGAGGCAGATGGCTTAAAAAAAAATGTAAACAAATAAAGATTGCATTTGGATGTAACTTATCATCCATAGATCCACCTGCGGACGGCTGCAATCTAACTCTGCCCTCTTCTCAGTGGCCTACATGTCTTGGTTCATCTGCTTAGCCATAGATACCAATCTAATGCCATCAAGTCAGTGTAATTCAATCACTGTTTGTCACTTTAGATGCATTTATTGGCTGGAGTACCAGGTGTGAACTAGACTCTGGACAAGTGGATACCAGATCTTAAGAGTGAATGATAGTGTGTGTGGAGACTCCTGATCTTCTTAGCACCACAGTTGTTTACAACGCCTCAAATTAAATATGGTAATGTTTAATTGCTGTTGAAATGCTA
Organism: Etia nguti; assembly: GCA_015106755.1. NCBI lineage: Eukaryota > Metazoa > Chordata > Actinopteri > Cichliformes > Cichlidae > Etia > Etia nguti. Next base: position 8,536 of record VUQG01017006.1, read on the forward strand.
CACACCACATCATTAACAAACAAACAAGCAGACAACATGGAGGAGCAGCTAGACTTCTGCAAAACAGTGTGAGCACAGTCACCATCAGACGTTAAAAGAGAACAGCACAACAAGACAAAGAAGCACATTCAGCTTAGAAATCTAATAAAATAATAATGATCACAACAACAACTAAAACAAAAGTCTTAATAAAAAAGAAAATTGAATAAACAGTCTTCCTGTGTAAGCTGGATTTCCTATAAGCCCTCTTTTGCTAGAACATTACAAATAAAAATATAATGAAATAAACACCACAGTGTAAGCTAAGCAGCTAAACAGGTTCAGGATGGTACTAAAAACACAGCCTGGTCATTCCATGTAATTATAATGCAAAGACCAGCCAGTACAAAAGCTATGCTGTTTGTCCTTTTTCATGTATCCTGCATCATCAGCAGGTGCAGATGCTAAGTTTAGGGTTCAGCATTGCAATAGCTCTTTTAGTATGCAGGGTTTTGTTTTTCCACCATTAAACGCTTCCACCCAGAAATTACAGGTGAAAATTAACTTATAACTGGTATGTATTGTGCACTGCTACTGGCCAATAAACTAAATAAAATAAAATAAACCAAACCATAAATTTGTCTACACATTTTCTTAATACATTTAAAAGTACAGTTTTAGTGACAATTGACAATTGGCTGATTTGTGAGTGAGCATCGTGGTGTCATCTGAGGACACTGAGGAGGAGAATTAGTAACAAAAAACAGGGATATTGTTCGGAATTAGCTGCTTTCCACTGTAGGACTGCAGCTTCTTGACATGGAGGAGGGATAATGGGACATTTCAACCCACTTAATCTGGCCACTGTTGCAGTCTTTTTACTGGCCTCGTCCAACATGAGCAGTCTGTCGTGACGGGCTGAGCTTAACAGGGTTAAAGGTGTCTCCTCCTTCTCTTATAAAATGGGAGCCTCGGGGCCATGTTCCTCGCAGGGGGATATCAGCAGGTGGACAGCAGCGAGGCAAACCAGCAACCCCAACATTGGAAGGTCTCTGTTTGGCAAGCCACTACTGATGCTTAACAATGTGAGGGGGCAAAATGTGCTCAAAGACAACCACATAGCCCAGAGGCCATACACACAGAAATAAAGCCTTCAGTAACCTTCAGACAACCAGGACTGTGCACAATGTAAAGGGTGTAGGCTTTTCTATGCACGGCCAGTATCAGTTTTAAAGCGAAGCCACTGAAGTACATGAGTAGTAGATGGGAGGAAGCCAGCAGGCATGACATTTTCTCCATTAAAAACTCATCTCTTATCCTGAGCCCAGATTGGAAATTAGGGCTTGGTGCTATTGAAAGCATTGGTACCTCAGAGGATTTGTGAGTTTGTACTCCATGTGAAAATGAAAACGTATTAGTGTGAAATAAGTTCCACATTTTCACAACGAACAAAAGAGAAGCAAATGGAGAAATGGTTTTCTCTCCATCGCTGGAGGCGGGTGGGAAATTACCTCAGTCTGAATACCACTCTGCTGCTTTTTGACACAATAGGTGCTCAGATTTCTAAAAGCAGCCCACCAAAATCTCCTTATTCTGCCCAAGTTAATGCCCACCGTCGTAAATAACATTATGAGCGATTGATAATTTCCTAACAAAGAAAAACACTTTAAAGGGGACAAAATAAATAACACAAATCTTGGAATATTTAATCTTGGTGTTCGAAATTAAATTATTTAAACAGAAGAAAATTACAGCATAGATCTAAACAATCAGATCAACCAGATCTGATCAGTTTCAGTACTCCTGGGGACAAATATGTCAGCAGGAGGTGGGAGTGAAGGTGAAGGTAAAAAAAGCCAGAGATGTGAAACATCTGCTGGAGAAGGGAGGAAACGTGGCTATACACACACCCACTTTTTGAAAACAGGCAAACGAGCACACAGAAGCCCCACGATAAAACTAACCCTGCTGACATCAAGTTTTAAAACAACAGTAATTAAAATGGGAAAAAGGAAATATTGCAGTGACTCTCCGGCTTAATATAGAAAAACAAACTTGCGGTTTTAAAGCAGTGCTCAAATGGATGTCTTTCAGCCACACTGTATGACTGTGCTCTCTGCTGGTTATAAGTACTTAACTAAGTGACCTGCTGGGGAATTGACCTGCTAATCATGGAGCTTCAATAGGGAACAGGCAGCTTTTAAGCAGCATCAAAAGCACAGCTGGAAACTATGAACCCAACCCCCTCTTTTTAAATATGCATATGCGTGTAGCCTTTTCCACACATCCTGCTGCTGCGCTGGTTTCATCTGTCCAGGTAAGGTAAGGCTTGGTTTTAAGCATTTGCATATACTGTAACAAATTCACACTGATAATTATTTGAAAACTTATATAGAAGTTTTAGTGATTGTTCACCTAACCCAGGTCACATGAAATCTGCGATAAAAGCAAATTTTTAAAAAACAACAAAGAAAAACATCCTATAATGATGTTCATTAAAGAGTTGGCCTCAAAGTTTATGGGTGTAATTGCTTGGCATTGTGATTCATCCTTGGTGGCATTAAGCCATTTTTATTTTTACAAGCAACTAAAGCCAACTCGACATGAGACCCTTCTTTTGGAAGCCATATATTTCAACCTTTTGCATGGTTTACCCCTTGCTGCTTTTGTTCCCAATATACAATTTCAAAGCCAATTTACGGAGCAAAACCGGTCCCTGTTTAGACACTAACATGAAACATTGGCAGAGCAAATTAAGCAACCCACATCTTACAAGTCTGCTGTCATACAGAGTATCCCTTGTCCCTTCAGGAGGTAAACATGCACCAAGCAGTATTCTTCATGCAATGACTTGTTTGTATTGCAAATATGTGAACTGACTGCAGCATAATCTAAAAGAATTAGAGCTTCACAAACTGTGTAACTAGCAGATCATCAGAGTTAGCAAGTAAGCTAATGTTGGCTAGGATAATGTATAATAAACCCAGTTTGATCAAAAGAAGCCCTTCTGGCCAAATATAAATGTCAGTAAAACTGGGGCAAAACTACTTTTAGCCAGCAAATCGTGGAGCAAAATACCACCATGACTAAGGCGTAAGGAAGTCCTCCAAACTCCTGTGACTGACTGACTCACTGTTTACTTTAGGTTTCAAAGACTTTGGAGTCAGACCTGTTACAGATCGTCAACTTTTCTTTAATGTCAGGTGTGTTTCCAGAACCACTAAAAACTGCTGTAATTAAACCTATACTGAAAAAGGACAATCTTGACAAGACACAACTTCAGGCCGATCTCAAATCTCCCATTTTTAAGTAAGATCACTGAAAAAGCAGTTTCTCAACAGCTCAATTACTTCTTAACACAGAATAACTGCTATGATGCCTTCCAGTCAGGTTTTAGACAGAACCACAGCACTGAAACTGCTCTGACCAAAGTGTTTAATGACATATGTCTGAATACAGACAGTGGAAAAATGTCAGTCTTAGTTTTACTGGATCTCAGTGCAGCATTTGATACAGTTGACCACAACATATTACTCAAACGACTGGAGAACTGGGCAGGTCTTTCAGGAACTGTACTAAACTGGTTCAAAACATACTTAGAAAACAGGAAATACTTTGTATCAATAGGTAACTTCACATCTGAGCAGACAAGTATCACATGTGGAGTTCCCCAAGGTTCCATCTTGGGACCTCTTCTGTTTAACATTTACATGCTCCCACTGGCACAGATTATAAAGAACAACAAAATAAACTATCACAGCTATGCAGAT
>VUQG01017007.1:0-12624 GCA_015106755.1 Etia nguti
TTGTGAAACTGCAGGTTTTGTCTCTCTCCAACCAAAATTGACTGAACCAGCAGCAAAAGAAGATCAATACTACGCTTCACATTTGATAAACATCGTCATTAATTCCATCTTACTTTTGCTGTTTTGCTTCCACCACGATAAAATCACACTTCCTGCTCTCTCTCTCTCAGTGAACAGTTTCCCATCTTTAAATCTGTTTTCTGTATTATTCGTTCACTTATTACGAACAAGTCATGTACAGCGCTGTCGGCCACTGTTTTTTTGTTTGTTTTTTTTCCTTCAAAAATGACCTACGACAAGAAAGCCTCATTTCTGCTGTTTAATACCGAAGAAATGTAAACGTTTTAAGATGATGCCAAATTGCAAAACTCTTGGCTGTGTCTCTAATAAAACCTGTGACTTTGCTCTGCTTCACTTCAGCAGCATCAGGTAATGTTTATATGTTGATTCATGGTTTTCTTCCGCTTTTGATCTACTGCAGAATATTTTTAAGGCAGTTATATGCTATAAAAAGTCAGACCAGGAAAATCTCCTTCATGTTTTTCTGTGTTTTATCCTCAGTTACTTTGACACAAAGGCATCTGCTGTGATGCTTACACCTCTGATGAAGTCTCACATGTATCAGTACTGATAAATGATCAGAATTATAATATTTCTGACTGTCTGAGGCAAAATTGAATCGAATCAAATCCAATCAGGACCTTGTGTATCGGAATCGAATGTATTATAGAAATCAGTGACGATACCCAGCCCTATTGAGTAGCCTAGGCCCGACAGAAGTGGATGTAGCTGTGGGTAATGAGAAAAGATGAAAAGAACGATTGATAACTTTTTTGTTAAGTTAAGGCCTGATCCGTCTGAAATTCATAGCAGGTGCTCTGACACGGAGCCATCGACCTCTCAGTTTATGTCTAACACTGGTCCGGAGACTGCATCAGATAATGAGCCACATACGATCGACTCCGAGCCAGAGCCCACTGAAAGTAAAAGGGGGAAAGTGTTTACATTTTGAAGAGAGTGACTTGACCAGTTTCCCTGGCTAAGATACAGTAAAGCACGGCATTTACTGTCGTGAGTGTGGAAAGACCATGGCCGGCAATACTGCATTTGTGACTGGTGCTAATACGTTTAGAACTGAAACTCTGAAAAAGCACAGTGTATCCAGAAAACACATTATATGCCTCTATAAATGCACTGTCCAAGTGTCCCCTCTTCACACTGCCTTTCAGCAGTAGGCAGCAGCAAACAGGTCGTCAGAGGAGGCTGAGATCATGATTAAGTTTAACATGATGCCTACAATATTGCCAAAGAGTGCCAAAGCACTTTAAGCACAAGCACTTTTTCAGTAACTTACCTTTCTTGTTGAACTGTGCTCCAAATAAAGAACTTTGTGTTGACAAGATTGTTAGTTAATAATTTACAAATCAATACTGTATGTATGGCCAGCAATTTAAACAAAAATAAGTGAACATGTAAAACTGCGGTGTTAAGCAATGCGGTTGAAAAATTGGGTGCACTTAACTTTTGTGCTGGTGCACCTATGCAACCGTGGCAAAAAGTTAGTCCCTGTTAGAGCCCTGATTAGCTAACTTCTTGGCTAATGCTCACTGAATGCTCAGACAACATGATTGGTCAGTTGCGATGGTGATTGTCGACCGACACTGTTATGATGATGTAGGAACAACACCAACGCTGGGATATCAGCAGATGTGTCCATGCTTCCATTTGGACAGCAAACAGAGGAGTTTTTAGCCACCGCACACCTGCTGCCGTGCAGTCCTTCAAAAACCCAACTGTACGGCGCTGGACCGACTAGATCACCCAAGCGTCAATCGAATGCTGATTCACTGACAAGTGGACCAGAATAGAAAAGGGTGAATGCGGAAAAAAAAATCAAAGATAAAAAAAATACAGCATGAAAAGCACAGACAATAGCTGTAGTGGATACTTTCCATTGTTTTTGTCTGAGGGATGAACAACAGGACAGGGAAGAGTAGCCCACAGACTGACTGGAACACATGTTTTTTTTACACTGCCTCTATCGACAGCAAGTGCTCTCTGCAGGTCCACTATCGTGGCTAAAGAATAAAACAAGCATTAGACGCAAAACATCCCCAGTTTGATACCAGGAGGAGACACAAACCCAGCCTCAAGGGGTCAAAAATAAGTGATCAAGCCTGGACAAATGAAAGGGTTGGATCAGGAGTGAGGAAGGGTATCTGTGGCAAATCAATCAAGCAGATCCATCTGCTGTGGCGAACTCTTGGGAAATAAGAGAGCGACAAAAAGTTTCTTAGAGAAAATGCTGTGTTTCAGTATCTTTATATAAAAACCTTTTATGCATCAGATTTAATAAAACAGGACATGAAAGAAGTCTCCGTATCTTCTCACCATATTTCACTTAAATCTTTGAAGTAATTTAAATATCAAGATATAAAAATAGGTCAGGTGAAGGTAGTAAATAATAGAAGACATCTGGACATTCCTGCTGTGTTACTTGAACTTCGACTCCAACGGGTAGTGGACATGCAGTTGTCTTATATCATTTTTTTCAGGTTCGGGTTAGCCTGCAGGTGGCCTTGACATGGTCCGTTGCATTTTTGCTCCATTTGCACTACAGTAAAGAACATTTATGATGATGAGTTTTTCCAACAGAAAATCTTTTTACTGGCTTACTCTAGGGACAGTGGTGAAAGAGTGCATTCATTCCCATCGAATGACTGGGGTCAATAAAAAGTATTCTCAGTGGGAGGTCTTGATGGGCAGTTTCTCTTCAAACATAACATGTTTGCAAGGAGTGTTGATTTTTAAAGTAAGAGCTTTAAATACTTTCATATTGCAATAATTAAAATGCTTCCTTCAGCACTCGGGGCTGGGCTTGCAGCCACTAAACTATTTTACTTTTCCCAGTTTCTCCAAGGGAATATCTTACCTTGTAAACTCTGATCTGAATCTCTGTGTTATGTTAGATTATGTTGAGACCAACACCTCTGCGAGTGATTTAACCTGAGGTTGATGTGAAAATGGTTTGTTACCAGGGTCCGGTTTCACAGGAAAGTGGACAGTATCCAAGTGACATTTAAATGACAGCTTTCAGGAGCCCAAATTTGAACATTTAAAGGTAGCCTGCATGATCAGAACTAGGTAGCCATCTAGTGGTCAAATTTATTAGTTATAACAGCCATTCCTAAAATCAAGAGTGCTGCAGCCCACCAAAAAACCAGAAAATCCCATGGGGCTCATCCAGTCTTAAGTCTTCACTTACTAATCACAATACAAGAGTAAGTGATTTATTTTCTTGAATATTTGATCAAAAAAACATAAAAAATACAGGTTGTTGGCTATAAATTCAAATGCTACCGAGTCATATGCAACGTGTTAAGGCCAAACTTCGATGCAAGAGCAGTGACTTTAGGCCAAAGTAATGAGTAATATCACAAACTCACAAGCTTTTATCATCAGTTTTAATTCACTTTTTATATAAATAAATATATTTATATAAATATCTAACAGTACATACATATGAGGAATTTCAAACTGACCTTCTGTTGTTACTGCGGCCCATCTGTGGTACCTTTGCACCCCACCAGGGGGCCCCAGCCGATACTTTGGGAATCACTGAGTTATCAGAACAAAAGGTGAACTATGTAGACTTGACTGATACACAGCGCTGGATAGAAATGGCGCACTGTGGCTCACTATGACGGTACTTTGACTGTGTTTTCTCTTCTTCGTGTGTGTGTCTGCTTGTGTGTGTGTGTGTGTGTGTGTGTGTGTGTGTGTGTGTGTGTGTGTAGCACCCAGACATGTATGAGCGTGCGGTGCTACGTAAGCCTCATCATAAATCTTACGGGGTGAGTGTTGACCTGTGGAGTATTGGTGTGACCTTATACCACGCTGCCACTGGGAGTCTTCCCTTCACACCATATGAAGGACCACGAAGGAACAAGCCCATTATGTAAGTTAAAACATTAGAGTTCTTAAAGCCCCCAAATGAAACCACAACTAACATGTACCAGCCGTGATCTATGTCAGTAACTGTGCCTTAGGACATATATGTATGTATTTCCTCTGACCCATTATGGGGTTTTTGTTTTGTAGGTTCAAAATAACCACAGAGAAACCCATGGGGGCGATAGCTGGAATACAACGGGTAGAGGGCGGACCTATAGAGTGGAGCTATCACCTACCTCACAGCTGCCAGCTGTCACAGTATGCCACCTAATAAAAACAACTGAATCCTATTTATACACACGATTCCTTGTCACCGTCAAACCCTCTTGTGTTTTTTTGTCTCTCTTTGTTCCCTTTCCTTGCTCTCTCTGTCTCTGTGGCTGTAGGGGTCTAAGGGTGCAGCTGGTTCCAGTACTAGCAGGTATAATGGAGGCTGACCAGGAAAAGTGTTGGTGTTTTGACCAGTTCTTCACAGCCACCACAGATATATTGCAGCGGCAAGCAGTTCACCTCTTTTCTCTACAGCAGGCCATGGCACATTGTATCTACATACACCACTACAACACGTAAGTCTGCAGAGGCCTTTCACACTCAGTATTCAGATCACACTAAAAACAAAGCAGTCTAGAAGCTGCAGAAGTATTTCAATAGTAAAACACTGAAATAAAATAATTGTTTGCCAGTCATCAGGCATTTGTGCATTTCTGACTTCAAAAGTTTGTAAAACCCTTAAGAGAAGAGAAGTTGTTTTCATGGAAGCACAGAGTGTAAATATGGGGGGCCTTTTTTTTTTCTTTGGCTGTTTCTGTTTATTAAAATGTAGTGCAAGATTGGAGGTCAGTATCTTAAAGAGGTTGCATTTGTTACTGACAATGACGTGAAACCATTTTGTTTTCTGGAATTTATACAAGAAATATGCAGCAGCAGAACTTGCAGAATAATAAGGTGTAGTATGTGTAATAGTTTTATTGTGGTGATGCCAGTAAAGTCTGTGCTGATCTGTGGATTATATCTGTAATCTTAAATTGCTTTTTAAAGCCTTTCACTCTCAGTTAATTGAGTCTGTGCAGTAGAACTCAGAGCGTTTAAGGACAGAGTGCTACGTTTGTAATTCGCGGATCGTGATTTTTATGCAAACAAAGCTGTAAGGCATTGTTGCTGCTATTTCCTCATCTCTTTTGACCCCACTTTTCCTGCTTGTGTCTCTGCCAACACTGACAAAAAGACAAAAAACTAAAACGAATACTATTAATAATTATTTTACATTTATTTTTGTATAAAATATGTCTGCAACTCAGCTTTATGGTAATCTGACCATTATTGTTTTGTCATTGTTTATGAAGCGAACTAAAGGTTTAAAAGACTTATTGACACATGTAATCAACTAGATTTAATACACTTTATTTGTGGGGATTTGGACATTAATAAAAAAAACACCAAAGACAAGAACAAACCAAAAGGGTATTCAAACCCTCCAGCACTAGGAGAAGACAGTGTGACAAAAAAAAAAACAAGTTAACTAAATAAGCTTCACTAGAAAAAGCAGTGACCAGGCACACTGAGAACAGTCTTAAGAAGCAAACTTGCTCCTGAAATTTAAAAATGTGTCTAACAAAATAAAAATAAAATATGTCTCTCTTCTCAACCAGAGTATCAATCTTCTTCGAAGAGGTAGCGTCTCAGACAGGTATAGGGGTACAGCAACAACATGTCATGTACCTTGGACATGACCTGCTCTTGGAGGGCAGCATGAAGGTAGTCAATCTTCCACGAACTTCACCTTCTCAGCCCCTCATTCTGCTCAGCTATGCACCTGAAGCAAACACCAGCCTACCATTCAGAGAACGTAAGACCGAGACTTGCATATCTGAAATATGTATGTGTTAAGTTTTGAGAAAAAGAAAGTGTCAGTTTCTGTCACTACACAAATATTTTAGCTGGTTTAAAAACATAGCAATCACACTTGAAATACATGAGCATGCAGTTGTTATCACACAGTTGCACAGTTACACAGTATTACAGATTTTCATGAATTATATATTTTTTGCGATGTATTTCTTTTGTCCTCTGCAGCAGAGAGTCCCGTCATTCCGGCCAGGTTTGACGTCATGGCAGATTACAATTTCTCCAAGGTACTGCTCCCTGTTATTAGTTTAAAATATTATTTAATATATTATTTTATATACCAAACACTTTTCATATCAGCCTTCTTTTCCCCTCTGATCCTCTTTTATTTTTAGATTGTAGTAGGTGTAGTCCACCAGTATCTGAGGATAGTACAGCTGCTGCACACGCACCGGGAGTTGCTGCTGCAGGGATATTACAGCTACATGTGAGACACAAATACAGATAACAATTATTTGTTAGTCTTCTTGGAATTCTGTGCCTCCTGGGTCTTTTTTCCCTTCAGTTTATGTTCTGTGTTTCCCCATTTTTCTTGTTTCTTAGAATGAAATTGCGCAACGAGTGCAGAGAAGCCTTGCACAGTATTGCCATGGTCACCATTAGACTGCAGTCCTGCCTCAATGCAGAACACAGGATTCGCACGCTGTAAGTTTGTCTGCACACTTTTTACCCCTAAGCTGTAAAAGGCTGAAGAGGTATTGTTGTTGCAACACGTTTTCTGGAAATCTTGTGAATGTGATAACTCAAGAAGAAAGTCACCTGGGATTCTCAAATTATTACATACAATGTATCTACTAGAAGGCTGAAGGGTAGCACTGGCATGCGTAAGTGTTTTTTAGAATAAGCACAGAAAGTTAATTCTGTAAAAGTGTACTTGAGATGTAAAGTGCACTTTTACAAGAATTTGTTTGCAATACTTCAGGCATACTTGTTACCTGAGGTACATTTTTTTTTAAATCTTGACAAATGAGGCTAGGTCTTGTGTAAATGTCATGGAGAAATGCTGACAGGCTTAGACACAAAACATTCCTAATGTTCCTGATACTGTAATAATGCCATCTTTAACCTATAACCTTTCTTTCTCCTCTAATATCTGCTACATTTCTTAGAGGCCCTTATACTTCAGAAAATCAAGGCTCAGCTGCTAATGGTCAAAGGCTACGGCGGGTGAGTACCAAGAGCAAAAAACAGAGACAAGCTCGACTAATGCAGTTATACAGGTCTCATCTGTACAGTTAAAAGTCGAATAACGTCTTGTGTTTGTGAAGGTTTAATATTTTTTGCTGGCGCTGTATTAGTAGTTCTGGATGCTGGAGTTTGTGGTGCACCTGATTTACATGGTGTTATGCTAAAAACATCATAGAGGGAAATCATCCTCCTTTTTATGCTACCTATTGGCAAATATTAACACTGATTGTCTTTGACAGGGACATTTAATTGCTACTAGAATAATAAAGTGCTGTATTGTAGTTCAAATTTCAGAGGATGCTAAATGTATTTTTATTATTAATTTATATATAAATAGGCACAATGCCTTAGTGTTATAGTAAGATTTAAACCTGGTATGCAAAGCGGTTAGAGTTCCCTGGCAGTTGACTGAAATGCATTATCACGAGAGACGGACAGACAGCATAGCTTATATTTGATGTTTCTCATATCGAACGCCCTAAATGCGAGAGCCTGAATCATAACTGATTGCACAGATTTGTACTTTGTTGATTTATTGGGTGTAAGAATCTGAGGTGCTTGTCTCCTCAGGTTCGTGAACACCTACCTGTGTACAGCACTGGTATCCAAGAGTTTCAGATCCGACTAGATCAACTGCAGATAGAACAGGCCAAGCTGGCAGAGACTCTGGCCAGTGATAAGAGGTACTATCGGGGGCAGGGATTGAAAACTGCAGCATGGAAAATTGGTTTTATTATAAGTGTTTATTATAACTCTTTTCTTTTCTTATAGCTGCCAGAAGATAGAGATGCTGCTACAGAAGATAACAGCAATTCATCAGCATTATCGTAAAGACAGGCTGACTGGCAGTATGCACAACTTCTCTATAGATACTATACATTTCCTGTTTGTATGCCATATTATTCATCTGACAGATTTCTTCTTTTCCCACAGAGCTAGCATACAATGATGAGCAAATCCACAAGTTTGAGAAGTGAGTATGCGTGTGTGATTATGGATTTGTGTTCGCACAGCTGTGCCCCAGCCTGTGAAGTACCTGAGCTCTCGTGTAATCTGTTTATCATTCTTCCTCGACAGAATCCACCTGTCGAGCCACATTAAGCGAGTGAAATCTCTGTTCAGAGAAGACTGCGTGCAGAGATACAAAGAGGTTTTAGCCTCAACAAGAACATGGAACAGGTCAGAGCAAGCTACTCTTTTATTAAAATAACTTTTAGCAGTCATTCAAACAGTTGATCAAAGCTGATATTGTATGTTGCTGATTAGCCCTGGTCATCATCACTGTATGTTTGTGTAACATGGAATACAGGTTACATACTGATTCTCTCTCTTTCAAATGTGTTTAAGCAAAGTAGAAAGATTTTAATTTAAAATACAGGTTAAAAACATAAATGGTATAAAAGATGGGTGGAGCCACATAGCTTGTGAAGCCTCAAACTGAGAATTTTCACCACCTTGACAAGACGAACGATTGTGATTGACAAGTCATTATCCAGTGAATACTGGTTTATCCTTCTTTTTGGCTCTAGTAATAACCATAATAAGGCTGGGTGGTTCGCTCCCTACTCCAATCGTCGTCCTTTGGACGATAGCACCACCAGCAGCAAGCGAAGATGTTATCCACCCTCTATAATACACAATGTGTGGTCCAAACACACACACAAAGAAAAAAAATTCTTACTTCCACTATGAAAAAGTGTCTACATAGTTGACATACAATACTGATTGATTTAGCCATCTGCAATTAGCTGCTGGATTTCAGCTGAATTCAGTGAAATTTTCTTCAGGTTTATTTATATAGCTCCAAATCACAGCAAGAGTTGCCTCAAGGCACTTAATATATTTTAAGGTGAAAAAACTACAATAACACAGAGAAAAAACCAAGAAACAGAAAACCCCCAATGAGAAAGTATTTGGCAACAGTGGGAAGGAAGAACTCCTTTTTAACAGGAAAAAGCCTCATGTAGTACCAGGCTCAGGGAAGGGCAGCCATCTGCTGGCTGGGGGTGAGGGAAGGAAATCTGTGGAAGAGAGCCACAGATTAATAATAATTAATGATTACATCAGAATGCTGTATAAACACATAGACAGGGAAAAAGGGGAGTTTTTCATAGGAGGCTCCTAGCAGCCTGGGCATACTGCAGCGCGACTAAGGGAGAGTTCAGGGTCACTTGATCTAGCCCTACCTATAATTTTTATCAAAAAGGGAAGTTTTAAGCCTAATCGTAAGGTTTGATGCTGAACAGCTATAACAGTACTAAGTAATAATAACACTTGCTGGATCACCTGTACCTCCTGCGCTCTCCACCTACCGTTCCTACAAACAGTGAGTTTTTCACCAACAAAAATGTCGGATGAGGAAGAAAAGAAGTGAAGGACACAAGATAAACTAGCATCTCTGCAAATACACTCAGATTAAGCTGTAGCATATCATAGGATGTTTTTTCTCTCTTTTGGTGATGATGGATCAGTAGCACAGGTCCAAACAAATTAATTTCGAAGGCCAACAGAAGTCCAGGCATGAACCTTATCTGCACAGTCTTAGACCATAATACACAAAACATACAAAATTTAAGTCTTCAGGAAAGTGTTTACTGAAATCATTGAACCAAGGGCCACCATCCTTTAGACTTTTGTATATAGGAGTATACAGGAAGTCGCCCCCTGTAGGTCATAGAAATAATGCAGGTTGAGGGCACCTCAGTATTGGCTTCAGTTTTTTTTTTTTATCAGCCCTCTTTTGTACATACTCTAAGCATAAATATATGTTTTTCTTAAATTTTCAAAATGTGTTGTAATATATTTTAAGCTGTATATTTTCTATTATGGTATTAAATATTTTGATATCTCATTTTGGAATTGGGAAATGACAGTGAAGGTCTTCACTAATACATATACAACATAGCAGCTAGCCACAGGTCTCCTTCTTTCGGTTGTTCCCTTTGGGGGTCGCCACAGCTAATCATCTGCCTCCATCTGACCCTGTTCCTAGCATCCTCCTCTGTCACATCAACGCTCTGCATGTCCTCCTTCACTACATTCATTAATCTTCTCTGAGGTCTTCCTCTTTTTCCCTTGCCTTGCAGTTCCATATTCTACATCCTTTATCCAATATATCCACCGTCCCTCCTCTGCACATGTACAAACCATCTCAGCCTTGCCTCTCTAACTTTGTCTCCACACTGCTCAACCTTAGATGTCCCTCTTATTTACTAATTTCTGCACACACAGACACATGAACAAACACTTGGCAAGAGTGGAAAGTAAAAACTCTCTTTTAACAGGAAGAAACCTCCAGTAGAACCCGGCTCAGGAAGGGGCGGGCTACCCCAATAAACTGTCTTTTAAAGCATCGAAAACAGGAATTTAAGCATTTGACATTCCCATATCAAACATTTATCTTTTGCCAGTAATGCGATATTTTCTTAAATGATCTTTCATCATCATTATAAAGTTGACTGGACAACATAAAGGCGAAAAAACACCACCACCATGATTGTTTACCTATACCTATTCTTTCATTTGGCAGCACTGTCTGTCAGTGGGTATCCAATCTCCGTGGAAAATTACTTGATGCTTGAGCAACTAAAACAGGAACAGGATAGCATTTTTGTTTACTCGTGTGGCCAGCGATAGCTTTCCCATGGTAGGCAGTGGAATAACCGGAGCAACAGGAAACTCTGGCTTAGGAAAAGAAGGTGAAGGACTGCAAGGTCAAAAGGACACAAGGGTGAACAACATTTTTGGCATTCACTTGATGGTTAAAAATTTGAAGAAAAAGTTATTTGCACAAGGTCGTTGAGCCTTGAACCCTGCCTAGTTACCAGTCTAATGACTGTGTTTAATAACTGAAAGCAGGGTGGTCTTTCCAAGAATGGTGCAGGATGGTGGGTGTGGGTTTGAAAACTTGTCTGTTACCACTTCAGTTTACTCAAGTGTGCTTCTGCATTTGTTTGCAGCCTTATGCTGGAGATGCAGACCCGACTGCAGGACTTCAGTTCTTTCTCTGCAGGCTTAATGGCAGACTTAGAGATGAGTGAACAGTGCCAGAATAAGGTCAGTATCGCTCTTTTCATGCCTAGGAGACACAGTCTTGACAGTTCCTGTCATGACGATGTTGTGTGTCATTTGTCGTCCTCAGGTTATGGACAGAATCCTTTACACTCTGCAGTCCAAAAGACCAGAACAACAGCCAGCAGTCATACCCAAAGACAATGACCAGATGGTCTCCAGGTGTGTGTGTGTGTGTGTGTGTGTGTGTTTGTGTGTAAAATTAAGACAGTTGCCCGACCGCCATTGCAATATTTCTTTCTTTGTCATAGGATGCACCATTTGAAGGAGGAAATGGAGATTCTGGTGAGGGAGCTACAGTGTAACAACGGTATTATAGAGAGGTCAGTGGCGTGACCACCGTCCTGTTCATAAATCTCATCTGTCAAAACACATGCAGCATGATGCTTACGGTATTTCTCTGGTCCTATAGCCTGGGAGCCGTGAACTCTCCTGCAGCTCTGGAGCCGACTCTGGCCAGACCTTCTACACTGTGACACAAGAGCAGCGTGTCTGGATCTTGCCTCTGAAAGGCGCACGCACACTCTCTGAAAATCACCTCATCTTAAGTGCCATTAATGAATGTACTGGCTCTCCTTTCAAGGACCATCTACAGTGTTTGTATTTATCTGCTTCCTCTTCCTTTAACAATCAATGAAATGTCTTTATCAGTTTAGAAATAAGATGAACAGAAAGAGAAAGGAGGATAGGCTTCAGATCTATGAATGTGTGTGTGTGCTTGCTGCTGAGTATAGTAGTAATAAAATCAATAAAATCTTCATTAATGTCTTAAGTGTTATTGTATTTGCAATAGGCTGCCATAGTGATAGACAGCCAGGATAAAATGAATGCAAAGTCAGCTCTTACTCTGTTTTTTGTGGTCCTTTGTTTCACAGAAGAGGAAGAGTAGGATCTGGAGAACCTTGAATAGTATATTTATCCAGCCAGAGTGTGTACTAGTATGCAGGTTTTGATTATATTTGGGATATAAAAACATTATAACATTATAAAAAAAAACAGTATAAGATGTTTCTGTGCACAAAATATATCCTTGATACTGTACAAATCTGCTCATAAACAGGATAATGGTTGTGCATGTAGACTCTGTTGTGGACTTTGGTCTGTATTTCTTTGTGTCTGTGTTTGTGTGTTTTTGATGAAAAAAAGGCCTTCCAATGATTGACCATTCCCCTTGATGATGAATTTGCTGTATTTCATATTTTTAACCCACATTTGTTTCTGTTCCTGTTGGTTTTTAAGTGGAATGATAAAATAATTCTCTGTGTTTCATCATGGAAATCCCTGTAAAAGAGAAGCACAACCATGGGGAACTCAGGACTCACCACAGTGTCTTCTTTTTCTTTGTAGAAGGGCATTAAAGCTAACACTTCGATAACAGCTGACCAAAATGACATTATAAAGTGACATTAGCCACTGCGGTGCATGCTGGGGAAATCCCAGCTTTGTTATTTGTTGATCATGAAAGGCAGTATTGTGCGGGGGGGGGGGGGGGGGGTGTTTTTTTTT
>VUQG01017007.1:23500-42446 GCA_015106755.1 Etia nguti
CAGACATCCTCCATAACCAAAGACGCACTGATAATCTGTGTTTTTACCCACGCCTGTCTCTCCCACACCCACCATTTTGCAGAAAAAAACAACCACAACCGCCCACATGCCCTATCTGCCAATTCTTGGCATAGTCAAATTTTTTGATTGCGTACAGGAATGTCTCAAATTACTTCAACTGAAACTAAAAGGGGAAGAAAAAACCCCAGAAAGAATGAAAACAAACAAAACAGCCTCATCCTCCTCATCAGAATTTACTTCACAAATCAAAGCTCCTCCTCCTCCTTCTGCTCATAGCGGCTGTTATCGACCCAAGCACAACTGGTCTATCCATGGTGACACTTAACACCAGAGCCCTTCTTCACGTTGAAACGGCACAGACAGAAATAGAGCAGAAGGAAGCTATGCTGATGACAGTTTACTTTGCTACATTCTCAGGAAAGTTTCTGAGTATCGTGTACCTGCTCTGCATTCTCTGCCAGCAAAGTGTCTACACCTCATCCCCATTTAATCAGAAGTATTTTATAGGGGAAAAACAACAGGGCCATATCATATATAAGTACAGCATGCACAATTCAAATCCTGAACCCTGTAATGATGGGAGAGAAAGCACCTAAAAGTCCCACAGCTTTAAAAGAGTCCAATGTGGACGGTGGTTGAAGTTTTTTTTTTTTTTTTTTTGTGAAAGGTAGTTTCCAGCCTAATTTCACATAAAGATATGGAAGTAAAATGGCATTTCCTGTAAATATCTCCTACTGCAAAAATCTAAAACTCCAGCAGGGGGGAATCTATTTAAAATTGAGGAACTTCTCCGCTGAGTGGACGGTGTAAGAATGTACTTTCCAGAATAGAAAGTGGAAAGCCCCTTTTGCAAGTCCCAGCGAGGAGCTCGGGGCTGGTGGGGTCAATTTGCATTCAACTGCCATTACTTAGAAAACTCACACAAGAAAAGTGCTTACTCTTCTCCTACTCTTTCACTGTTCTGCCTGTGCCTGCGTCAGCACGCCTGCATGACCTTCAGAAACCCTCTGGTTCACTGGATCTGCTGCTGCACTTTTTTTCCACCTGCTCATTAGCACTCATCTGAAGGAGTCGCATGTAATACCAGGCCTGCACGCACCAGCATGCCAGCAGACGCTCAAAAATGTACCCTTAACATACAAGAAAAACCTGAGCTCAAGCAGTTCAAAAGAATTGGATAAGGAACGTGCTGAAACCTGTACAGGAACACTTCTGTGAATTTTCAAAATACTCCAAAACGCTGAAATGCCATTTCCATTCTGTGTTTGTTTATGTGCAAGGTAGAGGTATGCTATCAGCGTGGGAATAACGTGGAGTTTAGGTGAACAGCGTCTTGCTTACAGCGGTGTATCATGTAGGTGTGGAGCAGGGAAAAACGTTCCACCCTTACAGTGTGGCTCTGTTTTCCTTTCAGCATGTCCCAGCTTTTGCAGTTACTTATCAGAGAAAAGGGTGGGGTCCGTCTTTAAGTTGTCACCCAACCAAACACCAGCAGTGGTTTTTCTGTGTAAGCGTAGCCAAATGCGGAGGAAAAAAGGCACAGCATGCCAGCCAGAGTGTGGATGGAGGGAGTGAATGAAGAAAAGCAGGGCAGGAAAGGAGTTTCGCCTTTTCCTTCCCCTGCGTGCTTCCTTTCTATCTCTCTTTCTCTGCAGTGACCTCTAAAGTGTCACGAGCAGAGCATCCCCTATCAGAACTCTCCTCTCGCCTCAACACATCCCTCCTGCCGGTGAGGCACTGAAGTCCTTCTCTCTCTGCTGAAGCTACAGACACACACCAGCAGTTTAGAGGTCACTGCAGAGAGGCATCTCAATCTGAAGTGACTTCTAAACTATCACGTGAAAACTTTTCTCCCACGTAGCCCGGCTTTAAAAAGCAAGCCCACCGTTATCCAGTGTCTTTAATGTCCACACAGGCCGTTCTTTTTTTAAAAAAAATCAGTACCGGATAATAATGTGAAACTGCTAGCTAATTTTCCAATAAGAAAGGCTCCACACACAGCTTTGTAATTAAAGCTCTTGTCTTTAACAGTGGTCATTAAGAAGCTTGTTACTATGGTTACTGATGCTGAGTGTGAGAGACGCAGTGATACCCCCCTCCTCCCTCCCTCCTTTAAGAACAGCAGACAGAAAAACAACACGCAGGGCTCAGCCTGGCTTACTCATTCAGCTCTAGCTGTAGCAAAGAGGTGTAACAGAAAACAGCACATGCTGATTTGAGGTTTGATCTCGCCGATTGCATGCACTATAGCCCACTGTGTGTCCTTTATGAAGCTTTAAGCTCAAAAACCACGAAAGGCGTCTGACTCAGAGCTTCCACAAAATACACTTCTCTCTTTGTCCGTGCAGCTCTATAATAGTAATCTTCTTTTTTTTATCCTCTTGCGTGGATTATCTCACCGGCGGAGGAGAAGTGAGATCTGAGGCTGCGCGTTGCAGTGGGGAAAGTCTCTGACCACAATAAAGTCAGCAGGGCATAAACAAGCAGACGCTGACATACGCGGAACCACCTAGAAATTAAAGAACAACGACGGACTATTTTGGGACATTTTAAGGGGGGGGATGTAGTTGAATCTATTCTTTTCTAGCTGGGCGGTCGATGGCAGTTGACCAATGGCAGCATTGCACCATTTGTTGCCTTTAAATGGATTGAGCCCATCAGTTGT
Organism: Etia nguti; assembly: GCA_015106755.1. Taxonomy (NCBI): domain Eukaryota; kingdom Metazoa; phylum Chordata; class Actinopteri; order Cichliformes; family Cichlidae; genus Etia; species Etia nguti. Next base: position 26,187 of record VUQG01017007.1, read on the forward strand.
TGCGGTGCATTAAAACTGTGTTACATTATGCATTTGATTTTTAATGGATGTGACATGTTCATTATTGACTGACTAATGTAGTTCGACTGGAGGGGAATTTGCTTCTCTGGCTGTAGCACTAATATTATGCCAGCCAATCGATTAGATTTCACCAGGCCTTAAATTTGTGAGTATCAGGTAAAGTTGCTTGATTAGAGCACATGTTCAGGTATCAATGCCTCCAGTTTTCCCGAGTCACTACACACATGCATATAGCCTCCTAGCAGTTTAACACCTTATAAGCTGTGAGTCTGACCTTAGCCACTAGATGGAGCCAGATTTCTGTGCAAATGGATCTTTAGCATGACTTCACCTTTGATTAAGTCAGAACTGGGTCTCATTTATAACTTACATGCGACTAATCACCATTTCACACTTTCACAGGGGCCACATTATTAAGTCACCACATGATTTAATTCGCTGCTGTTCCCCCTTGGTTCTGCACCTCTGTTCTTGTCTCTGACTGGAGTGTTTTGGTTTTTGTGTGTGTGTGTGATCAACAGACTGCAGCTACACATGTCACCTGGAGTGTAAAAGTAAAGTACAGATTGACTGCAACAAGAGGGACAGAGAGCCAGAGGAAGCTCCTTCTTCCAGACGTCACAGCTCCTCCACAGCCCCTCAGTGCAGGGTAAGTATTTTAAAAGACATGACAGGAAATGGGTGCCATTTTTGAGAGGGGTACAGAGGTAGAGTAAGCACTTTGACGTGTGCAGCAGAGGTGTACATGAGTCAGGGCTGGGTAATGGAAGAGTTCTTTCCTTCCGTGCCCACACTTTTACATAACCATCCTCCACTTTGACTGCATGCGGTCTCTCCTCCTTGGCTCTCTACTTATGAATGTATTTATGCACTCATTTGCTTTTTTTGGTCACAGAGTGTTCCCAGGACAAAATATGCTACGTCACATTAGCGTCTGCTCTCCCACTTTCATGACTCCTCTTGCCGCCCTCCCTCTCCCCGCTTTGCCTCTCCACCACCTCTCTCCAGCAGTGTACAGGTTTGCTTCCGGATGTTCTAACTTTCGCATTGCTTAATGAGTTTATTAAGTGCTTTTTAGTTGCGTTGACCACTCAAATGACTTTATTCACACACCCATAAAGCACTTTATCTATCTCACACACTGATGATACATCATGAATAATTTGGAGTTCAGCATGTTGCACAAGAGCAGTTCGGCATACAGACGGGAGGAGCCAGAGAACCACTCACCGCAATTAGTGGACGTTCCTTGTCCACAGCGCTAACTCTGTGTACAGGAACCTTATTTGTTGCTTACTCTATATCAGAGTTTTTAGATGAAAAAGTAATATGTACTTTTTGGTATCCATGAATGATGGTAAGTCAATAACCTATATAAAGAAGAAATTAGCAGTTTTAAACTTGAAATTCAAAGTTTCAGCTTTTAGCCGTGTTTCCATTTTCTCCTACTGTACAAGTCCCGAGGCGTCCAAGTGATACAGTAGTTATGTAAAATCCATCCTCAAAATAGTGCCTCACTCACTCTTTGTGTAAGCACATGGCTGTGTTTAGGGACCTATAAGATCGTGAGTGTGTGCGCTGCTCTTGGCATCCCATCCACAGTCACCCACGCGATGCGGTCCATCCACACATGCACGCACACAGAGATATCAGGCACAAGAGTACTCTGGCTAACCAAGCAGGCCTGCAGCAAAATGTTGGCAGCTCCTCTAACGTCCCGAGGTCATCTAGAGAGTGTGAGCGAATGCATAGAGAATAATACGGTCAAAACAGCGTGCACAGAATTGGAGCAAAGTGTGTTTGTCATTTGATCCAATAGCACCACTTGTTCTTTATTTGTTTCACTCAAAATTCTCTAGTGGAGCATAAATGCCACAGTCCCCGTTGTTTCCTTTAGTTTTTAGTTGTTTCTGGTGTCATTTTGTTTCCGTGCATCATGTTTAGCATCAGTTTCCTTGTTTCAGCGTGTTTTTTATTTATTTGTCTTTCAGTTATTTCCTGTTTTACTTTGAAGGTTTATTTTCTCATGTGTCGTGTTGTTTTATTTACTTCCTGTTTTTGTTGCTTTCCTTCCGTTGTGATTGGCTGCTCACCTTTCATTAGTTTTATATGTGCTTTGTTTACTTCGCCCATTCCTTGTCCCTACTCGTGTCTCATTTTGTAATTACCCCAGAGGACAAAATCATTAAACCCCTCTATTAATTTTTTTTTGGGGTCAGAGTTTTCCCAAGTGCTATTTTTAACAGAGCAAGAGATTTTCAACACACCCGCTCCTATTTATAAACACACTAGTTTTCTTTAGAAATTATAAATTATTTCTATTTGCGCACAATAACAGAAATATTTCAGAAAAACAAAAATTGCCAGGGTCAGTATTATTAGCCTTCTAAAAAACTGACCATTTTATTTAGCCATAGGAACAGCCACTGCTGTGCAATGATATGCACAGCATATTTTTTCTTTGTAATGCTCAAAGCTTGTAAAATCAAGTTAAAACTGGGTGTTATCTTCCTATTTGCTCGCAGTATAAAAAGTTAAGCAAGGCTTAGAGCTGTCACTTGAGAAATCATCATGGCAAAAGCAAAAGACATCAGTTTAGATTTGAGAAAAAGAATTGTTGATGCTCACATAGCAAGAGAGGGATATACAAAGTTGTCACAAAAAGTGTCAAGAATGAGCCTGGCAAAGTTAGGAAGCGAAAGATTTCAAAGACTCTGGAAAGAAAACTAGTAAAAAATGTGTTTAAAGACCCCAGAACAAAATGAAAAATGAAATTCTCATAGTAGGGTTAATAACTCTGTCTTCATCTGTCCATATAGACTTTGTGTTCCCCTTTGTTTGTGCTCAGTGTTTTTCCCCCAGCATTCCTCGTGCTTCTTGTGCTCTTATTTTGGATTCTTGGTTTGCTGCTGTTTGGACTTTGTGTTTCTGTGTTTTTGTAATCACCATTACCGGTTCATGCTGTGTTTACTTCATCTGCCTTGGTGTCCTACATTCAGGTCCTCTGTCCAGCTACACATGAACAAAAAAATAACGACAAAATTACTTTTATGTATTTTACATTTAGGCCGTTAGTCGGCAAGTCAGCATTAAAAGATGATGTCAGTTTTAGTGGCATATGAACTTAGTGACTGGTGTGCTTCAAACACAGCCTCTTGTATGGCAGACTAGAGGAGAGATGACACTTTGTTTCCTGCAGCCCCCTTTCTTCGTTTGCTCTGTTTTATAACCGTAACCCTGTGTGCGTGGTTGGTACGAGTCCTTTTTGTGTGTGCATCAGCAGAAATTGATCGCCTTTTGCCCCATATGGATGGAGACTGCTGCAGCCACACAAAGGATCATCACACTGACCAGGTTTCATCGACTTGAGACCAGCAGTGTGTGTGTGTGTGTGTGTGTGAGAGAGAGTTTGTGTGTAGCACCCCCTGCTAGCATTCTTCTCCTATACTGATTACGCTGATGGAAGCGAGGAGCAGACCTGCAGGTTATCAGTCATCAGCTGACTTAAACCTGATGAAAAACACCCCAGTGAAAGGCTGACACACTTTCACTGCGTGCCACGGTTCTCCCAAAGCGTAAGCTTATTGTGTGATTTTAAAATCTTGCTACATGCACTGAAGCAGAAGACAGACAGATGGGCACATCAATCTCAGCAGCGGCAAACGTCGGCTGCTTTTTGGCAAGGGGGTCACTGCCAGAGTTAGAGGGCAGGTTGTAAGGTCGCTCTGAGGTTAGGGGTCACTGTAATCTCTATGCTAACGGCCATCATTCTTCATTTTCTTTCTCTCTCCTTGGGCACCGTAAGCCTATCCCCTTAGCAACAAAACAACAATGATTGTGCAGCTTTTTGTTGTGTCTGTCCCTGCCTGCGTTTCGGTGCTGACAGATTAAGAGTCGGGATGGTTCTACATAAAAGTGACATTTACGGCGGTTATGATGGTTTCCAGTCAACCGTTACAAGCTGCACCCGAATATCAGTTGCAGAGCAGCCATCTTGCCCGGCTTCTGTGCTGCTTCCTGTTTGCGCTCGTCTTTTGTATGTCATACAGAAGCTACGGGCCTTCGTATCTCTCACTCATCAGCATTTCTCTTTCTATTTACACATACCTCTCTCTTTCCCCTCTGTGAGAGGAAGTGGCCATGCTTTGCAGGGTGCAGTCGCTTACAGGAAGAGAGAGAGAGAGAGAGAGAGAGAGCGGAGGGAGAAGGGGGAGGGCGCTTGCAGACTGATAACACGCTCAACCACAGATGGTTGAGCAAGGTTGCAAGAGAGTGAGGCGGTGAAGCTGGTGCAAAGACAGGCTGAGAGAAGAGGGAGAGGATAAGAAAGAGAGGAGCTGAGTGTGAGGATTCTGTCTTTTTTTTTGGTAACATTGTCAAAACGATGGAAAGGAGAGCAGAGAGGAGGTAGCAGGGGATCTGTGAGCATCTCATTTCTGCAGTCGAGGAGATCTGCTGCTGCTATTTACCCAAGACCCTGGGGACGGATGGATGCTTACACAAATAAATGCCAGCATAATTGACTTGGTTGTGCATGAGGGACTTTAGTTGAACTGCTATTCGCGCTTTCTCAGTAGGTCTTCACAGAGACACAGAGCAGGATCAAAGCAGGATGTGGTGTTGCTTGCATGCATGCCTTAACGAGTGTGTGTTTGTGGGCATAACAGGTGCTCTCAGGTGAGCGAGCTTAACTTGAAACCAGCCTGTAAGCTGACTCCATCCCTCCACCGTGTGCCTACGTTTGTGCGTGCATGCGCGTGAGGTAGTTACAAGCTTTGCGTAAATGTGTCTGTATGTCTAGCTGAGAATACTCAGGTGCACATACAGAATGGCCTGTTTGTGACTCTCACACACACTCACACGCATGACAGGAGGAAGTGACACGTCTGTTGCTCGCTCTTGCATTTCCTGGTCGTCTCTCCGGTAGCACCCAAAGTGCCGAATCGAAGTAGAGTTCACCTGTTTTGCCCTCGCAGGTGGGATCTAAAGCCTCTGGATGCATCAGCACAGGAGCGCAGACTATTTCTGGATGAGTAAAGGGCAGTTGTACGCGTGTAGACTCTGACTGTGGCCAAGTGTCACTTCGAGATAACCCATCGCTTCCTCAAGCTGCCAACGTGCTACTCTGGTGCTTTTCTGGTGCCAGAGGCTGTCCTCGGACCTCTCCATGACCGTCAACACAGTGCTGACCCCCTCCATGACCAGCAGTAACAGCATGAGCAGTGGGTACTGCAGCCTGGATGACGAGAGCGAGGACTTCACTTTCTTCACAGCCAAGACCTCGTTCTTCCGCAAGCCTAGGCAAACAACTAAGGTACAGAATCAGGACTACACTCGACCTGATAATTGAAATTGTAATATCAGAGCAAGCTCAGGCGGTGCGCCAATGGTGCCGGCAAACAAACTCTACTGCACTTTTTCTATAATAAAAAAAACGAAACTTTTAGCCAAAAAGGAGAAGTTCGGAGAGGAAGCGGTGGCGTTTGTGCATGGTTAAGTAGGCCTCTAGGTGTGAGTGTGTGTGTGTGTGTGTGAGAAAGTAGGAAGGGGTTACTGTAATACATCTGCATTGTTCAACGTTGATCTGTTGGCTTGTCAGGTTTGCTTGTTTTTAACCGACTGATTTCATGGAGGCTTCTTCTCTACAGTGTGTGGGAGTGGAGAGGTTTCCATAGAGGCAAAGCTGATACTTTTGCACTAGAGCAAGTCTGCGTGTGTGTGTGTGTGTGTGTGTGGGTAGATGTGTGTGTGTATACTATTTAACTGCACTTTTCTAGTTACCATAGCAACCCATTGCTGGTTTTACTGGCAGTCTTCACACTTCCTGAGATTTAGTTTAGCTCTACTGTACATTCTGTGACCTGATTGTGTAACAAACGATAACCACAGTATTTAAAGTAGTACTTGAAGGAAAAAGCAGCGCTGTGAATACTGTAGACGAAAAAGAGAAAAGAGACCCAGGAAGTGGGAGACGGCCTGACAAACCAACAAAGACAGTTGGTGTTCATGTAAAACCTGCTCAGCCCCCTTCTTTGCTGTCCTTGCCTTGTGCTGCCTTTGGTGTCTGACTTGGAGAAGGTATAATCGCTGAATAATTGACCAGCTGTGCTGTCAGGTTGTGGAGTTAGGGTTGCAGCCAGGCTTACACAGAAGGGTACCGAAGCTGACTTGCCTGATCTGAGAGAACAGAAGCTGCCAGGTGATTGAGACTGATGACCCCGACACCCTGTGACCAAGAAATATTATATGAATTATAATGTAGTAGCACTGTTAGCTAGTCAACATGGTAGCTAGTCTACATACCCAATAGAAACTGAGTTGTGTACTTGCAGTAATAGCAGCCCTGTGGGGCAGTGCGTCTTTAAAGAGCAAAGTGCTCTGTTTATCCCCATGTTTGAATATGGAAAAGAAGGATGCAAAGATCTGAGCTGCATTTTGTAAATAGAGACATTATCATAAGTTTTGTGCATAAGGAACTGAACTGAAGTGTTACTGTGCGGGCAAAGCTTACTCCATGATTGTGTGTGTATTTAAGTACACACACAAACACACACATATTCATCCAAACACTTGAATGGAGTTCACGTTCTCTTTTCTCTATGAATTATTTCCAGAGCTGAGCCTTTTGCTCCAGATTAGCCAGCCGTCTTGTGTGTGTGTGTGTGTGTGTGTGTGTGTGTTTGTTATATAAGTATAGGCCATAACTAACACTGATATTCACACGGAAACCTGTAACCTTTTATTCAGAAACAGACCGTGTTATGTTAATAAAACAAGAATATTGTGTCTATTACTTCCTCCTACATTATCTTAGCCAATAGAAACTCTGATATGATCCAAACATGTCAACCTGTCATGAAATCTCTCACTTCCTTCAGTGTACAACCAAGTGTTACTGCTGCCACGTAGCTTGCCTTATTAGCCACCTAGCTACCTGTGGGGCCAGTCCAGAACATCAAGTGATGCTAAAACCAAACCAGCTGAATCAACTGTAGCGCTCGTGTTAGTCATTGCACACATGATTGTTACTGCTTGCACTCAAATATAAAACATATTAAAAACTGAGCTACAACCCTGCTCTAAATTAGCATCCCAGTGAGACCACAAACAACAACCGTAGATATCTGTGGTTTCAGTCATCATAAAAAATGCAATAAGTTGTGATAGTAAAGTCTATTTTGATGCTGGTGCTTAGGTTTGTGTGTGTTTGATGTGTGAGTGCACACTCATGCACAGACTTGCACTGCTGGCAGCGATGGCACACACACAGCGCTCTCTGGGCTGTGAAATAGAATCAGCTTGCACTTCTCCTTGACACTTGACCCAGTAAAGACAGCGCTCCGACACAAACTATCGACAGTCTGTGTGCGCATAGGTCCATGTATGTATTTTATGTATGTTGTTGCATGTGACTGTCGCACACTGTTCAAAATGTTTTGATTTTTATGAAAACGCTCATCACACGTGATGTTGTCGGTCTTACATCTACAAGTTCGAGTTAAAAAGGTGGTCAGGTGATACACAAAGACAGGTGTGATACATGATTTCATATCGACTACACTCCCGTGATATTTCAAGCAGTTGTAAAACCTCTTTCACCAGAGTGAGCATCAACACTTATCTGCGTCACCTTGATGGGACTGTCTCTGTGTGTCTGTTAGAGAGACTCTTACGTAATAGTCAGAGATATTTTATCTATATTTTTTCTGCTTTTTAGATACACAGTACCTTTAGATGCATTCAGCAACAAGAACAAATTTGAGTCGCTTCAGGTTTGCCTCAAGCGCCCTCCCCAACACTGTGAAGCTCACTCAAGTAGCATAATAAAAGCTGTGTATGTGGTAAAAGTGTGGTATCTAAATTAGGAAAACAGGAGCTTTTAAAAACCAACATGGCAGCAAGAGCTGATTGTTTCATATGAGACTGAGACAGTATAATCAGATCACTTATTACATGTATGCATTAGATGATGGAAGTGTGCTTGCACACTGGCTAAGAGACTTTCAAGCACTTACAGTCTAAAGATATCTAACTATCTAATGTAGTGAAACACTTAGCTCTGGAGCCAATAATCTACTGTGCAAGTCCATCAAATGTGTTTTCCTGGAATGTCTCTGCAGACTCTGTGCGCCTCTGTGACCTGGTCACAGTCAGGGCTTTTGACGACTTCACAGGGGCGAAAACTGTACTATTGTCCGGCTCTATTGTCCTCTGATCACTCTCGCTGGTATGCAGACAGGCAGGGCAGGGCACTGCTTCTGATACATTTATAAACTCGCATACAAACGCAGGAATTCCTGCGAGGTTCTTTGCATTTTGTTGCTTTCCACTGCACGGAATTCTCGATACCAGTCAGCTCCTCAGTATCCCTCAGATTCCTTTCCTAACCTTGGATTGCACAATGTGCTCTTTATTTTATTTATGTTTTTATGAATGCAGCTGGGTCAGTAAACTCAGTGGCTTTTTATGGGTCTTGTGAGATGCAGAACAGAAGGCTGTAAATTCCCTCATGACAGAGATGCTTACATTCACGCGTCCAGATATGAGGCAAAAACACTCGTATTTGGGTCCTAATTAGTAAAGCATTTTGTTCTCACCTTCATTTGCCACCTTCATTCTGTGCTGCACTGCTGCAACTACATAATTGTGGGGCTATAATTGGGCAGAGAGTGTGGTAGCGCAATAAAAAGAGCAACAAAAAGAATAAGCTGTGCAGCGTTTCCCCTGCCAGAATGCCCAGTTTTAGCCAGAATGGATCCTTTTATTTGTGTTGTTTGTTACCATAAGGGTGCTCTTATTGCATTTCCATTGAAAAAAAACCCAGTGACTTCATCTTCAACCTGAGGACTTCCCTCCAGAAACCATAGCTGCATCACATTTTCTCTCTCTCTCTCTCTCTCTCTCACACACACAATCTCTCTCTCCCACCTCCCCGGAAAATGCAAACGAAGAGTAGAAGGGAGGAAATTTTAAAAAAAAAGCTATTGTGAGATAAAGAGGATGCATCCCACTGTACTATAAATAACCTAGTCAAACTCTGTGTTGCTAAGGCTGGCTCAGCAGCCGCTTTTTCATCACTCCTTACCCCTTCTTTCGCTGCCTCCCACTCTTTGACTCCCCCTCGTCTCCTTTCATTGCATCCTTCCTTTCTCTCTCTCTCGTTCTCATCCTTATTCACAAAGGGAAATGAGTAAGAGGGAGGCAAAGCTGTCAATATTCTTGCGCTGAGATGCTGAATGCACGATTAGCTCCATTCACAACATTTCCTGTCCCCGTGCAGAGCTGTGGGATAGTGTAACTACGCTTTAGCGCGTATTCGAAGCCCATCAGCTGCAGTCAGAGAGTCAGTTTTTTCTGTGTGAGGATGGCAAAGATGGAGGACGGTGTCAAGAGAGACCACCCTGCAGGAACTGGCCTAGATTCTCTTTAGTCTTATTTGTGAGCCAAGCATGACACCCACTAGGTCTGCAAGTCTGTGTGGAAGGTGAAAGGGTTTTTCCTGATTGTGGTTCATCTTTCTTCAGAAACTTGAGCAAAGACTATTAGACCGTTTGTTTTTCTGGACAGATTGAAGCGGCACCATCTGCTGGTTAAAGATAAAACATTCCTGCTGCTTGTGACAGTGGTGCAGTGCTGATAATAATTTTTTGCTTTGCCTTACAGCAGAATGCAGCAAAGGAAGAAGCGAAGGGAGCGACAAAAGACCTATCAGAGGAAGAAGTGCGGGCCAGGATTGAAGAGTATAATGTTCAAGTCACGGAAAATGGAATGAAATTGGTGAGGGGTTTTTTTTTAAACAAAGTCGTAGGTGGTGAATAGCACTATTCGGTTTCAAAGCCACAATGAAACTTTATTATTTTAGCTTCCCTTTTTTCATAAATGCACACATATTAAAAACAAACAAACCTGGATGTAGTGTAGCCTTGATTTAGCTTAGCTTACAGGTGCAACCACCTAACACCTGGGACCATCCAAAATTCATTTTGCTGGTCTGCAACATCACAAGAATAGCAACACACCAGGAAGTGGCTGCCGCTGGCGAGAAACATTTTTCTCATGAACTATGCAAACAAGATCGAACATGTTCGAGTGCTTCGAGGTGGTGGGTGGTTTTTTTTGTTGTTGTTTGTTTTTTTGACAGGCCTGTTATTTTTCATGCTAAACTACAGGTTTATGATGACAGATTACTGTAACTAAAGATTCGTTTTTTAAACCTGTAACTTTTGTTAAGTTCGGAATAAAAACACTTTCATATTTTCCTCATTTCCGTGTTTCACTGCATTAACCTATCTATAAATTGAAAGATGGTAAACCACCACCAGTTTGGTGGACATTAGATCCTAAACAGGGTCATTAGGCTGCATTTTGTCACTTTGCACACATTAATGCACGACCTTTCCCCCTGCGTGCCCTAGGCTTCAGACGGCTCATACACAGGCTTCATTAAAGTCCACCTGAGGCTCAATCGACCAGTCACCGTCCATGGCGTGGACCCGTCAGCCCCAGAGGGTGCATCCAGGCAGGCCGGCGACCGCCTCCAAGCTCCGTCGAAGGAGCAGGAAGCTACAGACTGCGAGCATTCAGAGAAGAGAACGTCCTTCTATCTACCAAGCGACAGTGTGAAGCAGCTCCACATCAGCTCTCAAACCACCACAGGAGAGGTCATCAAGGGTTTGCTGAAGAAGTTCATGGTGTTGGACGATCCGCGCAAGTTTGCGTTGTACAGGCAGACGCACCGCGATGGACAGGGTGAGGACAACACACGTGGAGCCGCTGGCTCGCGTTGTTTCCAGAAAAGTAACTGGTGACATCAGTGCTATGTTTTTCTTTTTGCAGACCTTTTCCAGAAGCTTCCTCTCTCCGACCACCCTCTTCTTCTAAGGTTGATTGCGGGACCAGATCCAGAGCAGCTCAGCTTTGTTCTTAAGGAAAATGAGACCGGAGAAGTAGAGGTGAGAAAGCACAGAAACATGCATGGGTTTATTACTAAGCTGCAAATGTTAAGTAAGAGGGTAAGTGCCTCTAGAACTGTTATAAATCTGCTCCTTCTCTTTTCTCTCTCAAACCCACAGTGGCATGCATTCTCTGTCCCCGAGCTTCAAAACTTCCTGGTCATCCTTCAGAAAGAGGAGGCGGAGCGCATACGAGCAGTGGAGCAAAAATACACCATTTACCGAAAGAAACTACAGCAGGCCCTTCAACAACATGCCCCTTGACCCCCGTCACCCATAACGTCATGGCTTTAACCCAGGGAGAGACTGACCCTTTGAACTCCAACCCCTTCGAGATCTATTCACAGAGCGGAGCCCGAACTAAACTTATCTTGGAGCTCCAGATATACACGCGGATGTGCACACATGTTCACACGTGGTTGCATAGCCTTTCTCAGGACGCATATGAGCCCCTCTCACCGCCACCTGAAACCCCCCATACATCGCCTCCTTGTGAAGGGGATCGGGAGTCGAAAGCGCTGTAAAAAGCTACAGAGTGTGTGCTGTCTCCTAGCTGATGGGACAAATAGTGCCAAGGACACGTGCGCACACACACACACATACACACAGAAAGATCTGTACTGTAACTCAACTTGAGTTGAGACTGATAGATTTGAATAAGTGGTGTTTGTAAAGATTCCCTCTTCTTCTGCTACCGCTGCTGCTGCTGCTGCTACTGCAAGTGTTACTTATGCATGAGTCTCAGCTCATCTTCCCCGCACATAGAGTTAGGATTAAAACAGAAGGCATGATTACTTTTTTCTGCATCACGCAGGGATGGAAGGACAATCATACTGTGTTGTTCCTGGAAATGATGTATCAGTTATCAGCAGATGTGCTATTTTATCTCTCTGGATTTCTAAGGGAGGTATTTAGGGTGGCAGTTGAAGTACTGGCAACCCGTGCTTCTCCTTAGAAAATGTTTTCTTAAGGAGTTTTGAAATCTCAGAACAGGTATAAGAAAACGAGATCCATTCTGGGCTTTTTCTCAGGGAGCATGTATTGGGAACAGAGTAAAGCTAAAGGAGGAAAAAGATAGCCCTGTTCCACGTAGAACAAGCTCGTTTTAGCCCCTGCTTATCTGTTCTTATTTGCTAACTTCAGTCAGTGCTTCTTCAGCCACACCCAGTTAGCACCCCACTCCATGCTCCTGCAAAACATACACGTAATCCAGACGTGTTCCAAGATGATAACTGTCATATAATTTCCCCTCTCACTTTAATCTCAATCAAACTTGCATGGATTCCACTTGCAAACTGCATGAACCCCACCTGTGGAGAAAGCCTGCCGAGGGAGGTGAACCACAAACCTTTATGGACACACTTTATGTACGCTGATGGGGTTGTATATTAAATGTTACAGGACCTTTACGCCAAAGCTTAGAGGGGGCACATCTGCTGAGAGGGATTAAAGGGATTACAGACAAAAGTTTGTTGAATTAAAGGTGGTGTATGTGAGGAAAAAACTGATTCTGTTTTGCACATTTACAGTAGACGCAGGTTAATGAATGGTCCACACATCTGGGGCTGGGCATGCATTTAGGTTTTCTTTAATCTACCTGCCTTCCAACCTAAAAAAAGGAAATTATAATATATAAAATTCATGAACATGGCTATGATGTACCAATGATGTGTTTGCAATGCATATGTATTATGTAGACACTGGAAAAAGAGTGGCAAGGTTTAACTTTGTTGTTAAAATGAACATTTTTAGGTATCATTCCTACTGGTTGGTTTGTGTGTGTGTGTGTGTGTGTGTGTGTGTGCGTGTGTGCGTGTGTGTGCGTGCGTGTGTGTGCACTCTCATTTAGGGCAGTGAGGCTAATGTGAATAGTGTTTTAAAATGAGTGTGTCTGTCATCAGCGCTCCATCATTGGGCCTCACTTACAAAGATGTGCATTGAGTGCACGTATAATGTAACGGATCCTAACTGCACATAAGCTGGCTGCTAAAACATCTGGAGTGCATGCATCGCAGAAAACATTCAACAAAAACCTTGAGAAGTTCTTATGCCTCTTCATTTAGTGCATAAAAGTACCGATACACGAGGCCTGTTGTCCATGAGCACATGCGTCCCTCTGTACTGTTTTTGTGTTTGTTTGTTTGTTTTTTTCTTCTTTTTAACGCCACCACCCAAAGCCTGAGCTGTTCCTGCTGGCAGTGCCTTTTTTTTCTTGTGCCCCTGTGTATCTATGTAAGGTGTGTTTCAGCACACAGGTGCCCGAATCAAACGTATGGGTGCTTTTGCATGTGTGCAAACCTGTGTCCCCCGGGTGGTGCCGTTTCTCTCATTTTTCTTTCTGTCCTGTAACACTCATGTCTTTCCACCAAACCCTCTGTGGGAATGTGTGTGTGTGTGTGGGTTTGCGTGTGTTATTTATTTCACGGTTCACACCATCCACATTGTTATTATGTAAGGGATGTGTAGACCTGATGCTTTTATTGCGATTTTATTTTTGTTTTATTTGAAGAAGTGTGTGTATATCAGTAGAATTGTACAAAATATTAAAATGAAATAAAAAAGGAAATTCCTTTATTGAAACATTCTCATTTGTTTGTGTTCTTCTTTAAAGGAGTATAAAACATTTCAGTGAACAATCTTGTACTGTTAAATCAGTACTTTTTATTAAATGCTTTACTGCGACATAAGAGAGGTCTGTGTACAAAAGACCACCGCTCAATGTAAAGTCACAGCTGCCCTAAATTAACAGTACTCACCAGTATGTGCAAGCTCCTTAATCAAAATTATACTTTGGCAGCACTTTATAATATGTCCCACAACTAAGGTCATAATTCCCCTGGAATTAAATGGAATTACGAATTTTTTATATTTACCTAAAGGTAGGTATGCTAGAATAAGGGGGTAACAAGTAAGGTTTTTTTACCCAAAACAAATAACTATACTGTAGTAGTGCATAAATAATTTTAAGTTCTACCTAAATTCTGGGTGTTTTACAAAAAAGGAGACAGAAATTATACTGATACTCATGTAATTTTAAGTACTGTATAAATAATTTTATGCAGTACTTGGTAATTTTGTGTAATTTCTTGGTAATTTTGCGGAAAAACAAACAACATTTCCCCAGCTTACATTGTAAACACACTGTACTTTTTGAAGTGGGGGTTGTATTAGGGAGTGGTTTAACCTTGCCTAACCTCCGGGTATTTTACAGGAAAGGAGACACTCCTTTCCTGTAAAATCCTTTTGATGGCTTGAACACTGATGTGAAAGGGAAAAGAAAGTACATTAGCCTTAGCTCCATCAATGTAAGGTCACATAGCCCTGCAAAATTTTATGGTATTTATTTTTTCTTGTCAGTTAATAAGGGAGAAATAAAAGAACAACTGAATAGTAAAACATCCATCATGCACATCAACATAATGGACACTAAGTAAAGACTTAAAAAGGCAAGTATGCCCTTAGTTTCAGGCCTTATTATAAAGTGGTATCGATGTTTTTAATGCTAAATTATCATTATTGTTTTTATCCATTGGCTTTTCAAATTTACCGTACTAAAGCACATTCATGCTCATGAGTTACAAATAGCACATGCACGAGTAATTCCAGATACATAAATATAACCTTATAAAGTTTTAAATAAAAGACAGTGTCTTTTTATCAAATTTGAGGGTGCAATTATACATTTAAAATCAGGGTTTCCAAGTTCAGTCTCAATAAGAAGCCCAGCTGATGTTGGAAAGTCCCGTGACCTGTGCTATAAGCACTGTATTCAAATTTAAGCAAAGAGCAGAGGTTACCCGGCCACGGTTGGATGAAAGCCTTGTAAATGAACACCATCCAGTGCTGCTCTCTAAGGAGGAACATCCTACATTCTCATACAAGATGTAATGATATATTAAAAAAAATCACAGAGCACTCTGATACTCTGATATGAATAAAGAAGCTCTGTGGATGGTGGATGACAAAGTAAAATATTTACAAAGCACAGACACAAGTGTAGATTGTACAATGGTCTTACACACTGTGAATGAGAGTTGTGGCAGATGCTGAAGCAGGCAGGCGTTACACCACTGCACTATGATTCAATCATAATGCAATTGCTTAAGTAAAAATGAACAATAATCAAACATGATGTTTGAGGATACAGCTGCATTATTAAATGTTAATGAAAATACAACGGCCCACACAGTCTGCACTTTATTCACACTGATTAAATGAACAAACTGTTGCAAAAGTCATTTTAAAACCATCATTGTAGACTTAACTTTGGGTGAGAAGATGCACAGGAAGATAAAATAGTCGTGAGTCCGGATCAAATATTTGTGTGACCCTTAAAACACGTAAGTGTGTAAAAATAGATCTTTTGGTGCCCCCTACTGGCAGATTTATGTACATGCAGAGTGAAACTTGTTTCCTGTGTACAAACCAACGAGGCAGCAGCTCATAAGGCTGACCCTCTGAGAGCACCAGTTACTGTCTGACCTCGGCAATATAGTTTCTCTCAAGAAGAGCAAAAGAAAGATGATGTTACTACAGACCCAGAGAAACTCCTTGTTTGTTGTTGGGCATAAGAGAGCTGGGTTTGTATGCAGTCCATCAGAGGCAGCATTAAGGAAATAAACCTTGTGGTAACATTCAGTCCCTTTGCTTCCCTTTTCCCACGAACTGGGTGATGCACAGTGGTTCATTTTAAGGAACTGCTTAAGAGTTGCTCTGTGAACTCTTATATGGGCCACTCCTCCCATAAGATGGTACCATTAGATTTAAAGATCTTAAAGGGTGAAAACATGAAGTGCAAATAAAATTTGACATCATTTTTACGATTAATATTTGAATAATGAATTTCCGTTTTTTACATTTTTAATAGTGTACTGCCGTTACACATATAAGCATAAAAATAACCTTACTATAACCAATATTAAAAATGTCATTCTTCTTCCTGTCATGCTGTTTCTAACATGACAAGATTATGCCTTCTCCGCCAGAACCAGCTTGTATTGCTGCGAAATCACCAGCAGGTGGCGGGTTCTTATAACACCAGCAATCACTAGTAACAGTAACAGGTAGTGCGAGTTCATGCACAGCTGCATTATTTTGTTTTTATATGTTCTGGCAAGAAAGTATTCACATTTTGACACATATCCTCCCAGATGAGTTTGTTTTCAAAGAGCATTTAAAATGTGGTGTCAGGTGAATAAACCTACAAGTGTCAGTGTCTGTCACACAGCCTCAGACTAAATACAGCCAGCCTCCCCCCCCCCCCCCCCCCCCCCCCAAAAAACCTTTT
>VUQG01017007.1:42466-53143 GCA_015106755.1 Etia nguti
CTAAACACACCCCGCCCCCCCCCCCCCCCAGCCCCCCACCTCAAGGTAGCTTTGCACCTGGTCCCATTCGGCCGCAGTTTTAAATTCACTTGCTGCGATTAAAAGTGGCACATGGTCCACAAGCTTACACCTTGAAACCTCTTGAGAGGCAAGTGCAATAAGCAGATCAGTTTATAGGCATTGTCACCCTACTCACTCTATACACCACCATCTAAGAATAAGCAACAGGTTTTAAGGGTCGGTTGCTGCTCGGGGCGGGGGGGTCTAAATGAAAGTGTGTCACTGTATGTATTTGTGGCAGCAAATATAGACAGACCCCCTCTTCTCACCTCTGAGAAAGAGCCAAGATTAGAATCACCCTCTGCCCAGCATGTATCACTATCTGAATATAACCTGCTCCCCTTCTCATGCCTGCTGGGTCTCACTCCGTCTGTCCTCTGCCCTGCCTCTAACTATATCTAGCCTTGTATAGATCTCCAAACACTCTCCGGTTTCAATCCACAGTTTTCCTCATAGGGTATGCAGAGGGAGAGGAGAAGCCATGTTTAATTCTTGGGCTGCAGATCACAGGTAATCATATTCTTTAAAACATTAACACACAACAAGCACAAAAAGGGTGCTTGGACAGTATATCATGCCATATATGTGCATCTGACTTTATTAGCCCATCAGTGGACTGATTGTGCTGTAGAAATGTCTGAAAACAGTAAAAACAAAAACAAAACAAAAAACCCCCAAACAACCCCACATTTGGCATGTATCCACAGTTCAAATACAGGAATCGGCAAATTATTGACCCTTTTGCACCACTTTCTAATAAATCCACCTTTATAATAGCTTTATAATATATAATAATTATTTTGAGATAATAGCATTGGTAATAATTTATTAGAAGAGTGCTGCTTATAGGGCTTTTACAGGACTCTTGCAGCAGGAATTGCCCGGGTGTTTCTGATAACTTATGGCTCTCTTCTATACAAGTGCACAACTTGCTAATTCTTTACATAAGTCTTTTTTGTTTGTTTGGCTTGCTTGCTTTTTCGTGCAGTAATGTGAGAAAAAAGACCTGTGATGTTCTAATGCAGGGAGAAGTTCGACCACTTTCCCGTTGGCTCCGCTGCAGAGCCCCACGTGGACGCTGCAGGGCGCCCTTCTGCCGGCCGTCTGGATGCCCGGTAAGCGCCGCCCTGCTCCCTCCCTCCGTTCGCCTGCTGACTCTGAGCTCAGTGAAGACGCCCTTAGCAACAACACACAGCTGCACCGTCGAATAAGATACTCGCAGCGCGCAGAAGAAGGATTTAACAGTGCAGCTTTACTGCACTGACCTCAGGTGAAGCTTTTACGCGACGGGGATTCTCCTCCGGTTATTAATGCAGTATAAACATGAGGCGTGAATACAGTTAGCCTGCTCTGGGCTAGCCATCCCCGAAGACGAGCGAAGCACCCCCCAAGCTGTCCCGAAGGAGGACAAATCCTGGGGGCTCTTGTTTGCTAACTACCAAACCAGCTTACCAGGAATAGGCACGGGAATGGTGCTCTGGATCGACTCATTGTACTGTCAGAGAAAGGCGAGGGGCACATGGGTCAGACCACCGAGCTGTGATATTTGGACTCAAACTAACGGAGGAAGCGGCTCTCCGGCGGACGAGTGTTTCGTGGCTCTGCGAGCTAGCTGGCTAGTTAGCTGAGGGAAACGACCCCCACCGCCTGTTCGTTTTTTTTTTTTTAATTGTAGCTTGGCCCATGTTAGGAAAGACGAGTGTGAGAGCAACACATGAAAACACAGTAAAACTAAGAAGAAACTACTGCTTACACTGGGAAGAAAGCTTGCTAATACAGAAAGGAAAATAACTTGAGTTCAGTCGAAACCACAACTAACGGGTACTCGGACTGCTACCAAAACACTACAACAGCAGACTTTTTAATACTAGTAGCTCAGTTTGCCAGTTTGAACCTTCATTCTCCTTTTTTTAATCGGATTTTTTTTCCCCACTTTGGATGCTGGCATCTAATATTAATTGCAATCATGATGATAATAAGCAGGAAACCAGAGGGCCCAATAGCAACAGGTAACCAAAACAAAGTAAAGCGCTTTTTATCTGTACGTGTTCGCTTCCTCGTGGTCGTGTGAATAGGATTTATTTTGGTGTAATTTAGAGGTGAATATGATTGGGAATGGAGCTGCAGAACTGGTTAGTTTCACAAGTATCTTTTTGGTCACGTCGTGTCTGTGTGGATAGAACACGTATACATGAAGCTACTGTAACAGTGCCGTGGGGTTCTCACAAGACGCGACATGTAAACAAGTTTTCTTTTCCTTTTGCTCACCCTTATCAATTACAAGACTTTTATCTCAGAAGGTTTTGAATGTCACACCAGGAAGCTTCATTTTATTTTCTTATTTTCATCTTTCTCGTAAACTTTTATTGTTTTATCAAAGGGTTGATAAGCAGTAATATCTCAGCTGGCATCCTTTTAAGAAGCTGTTTTGGAATTTGTACTATGACCATCATTATTATTGTTTTATGACACTGTAACTGATCTCATTTTTTGTTTGCTTATGTGCTGATTTTTTTTTTAAATTTTTTTTTTTAGCTGGTAACATGTTTACTAAATTGTAAAGCCCAGAACGAAAGAATGAAAAAGTGACAGGGCTCTCGTGGTTATGTCATGTCATATGAACCCTGTGGTTTACCTTGCGTCCGTAAAACACACTTTGTCCAGAATGCCAGGAAGAGGACAAAACGCTGAGCCTTTCCCCCACCACCACCACAGCCACGCTCACACGTTTTATGACACATGAGCTGCTGTGTTTGTTTGCCTGAACCCTGTTCTCTATCCTTTACAGTGCTGAGGAGGGTTTTCATAGTGGGGAGAGCTGAACGCCAGCTGGACATAGCGGGCTGGATGTTTGGGGTTACACAGACATTTGCTCTCTGTTTCCTTCTCTCTTTTTTTTCCCTTTTCAAGCTTTGCTTGGACAACAAATTCAGATTCTGTACAAAAACTGCTGAGCACCCACTGAGTGATTAGGAGATTGCTAAGGGCTAATGGAGTCTGTGCTTGGCTAATATTATGTGTGTAGTCCTAATGCCACTGTTTGCAGTGCTGTGCAGGTTTAATGCGTGCGTATCCAGGCAGCAAGTCTAATCTGTCCAGAAGCAAGCCTATGCTGGGAACATAGTCTCTGACGCACCTACACATGGTTACAGCACTCTCTGGGGCTCATGAGGAAGAACGGCAAACTTGCCACAATTTCGACTAACGAGCTACTCACCCTGATTTCAAGCTGCACTTTACACAGTTAGTTTTAATCAGTTGGTGTATCAGCTAGCATGTAAGCTAGACGACTGTTGTGGTAAACAGTTGGCCAATAGGAGGGATTGCCATTTTTGTAATTGGCTTCCACCCACAGTCCCAAATGCTCGTCCATCTACTGTGGCCGTATCATCTCGTATTAGGTGTTTGGCTCAATGCCAAAGAGGTGAGCATGAAACACAGCACTATTGAATGACAGGCACAAGCATCCCTCTATATTAGCTCTAATTCCAAGCACACCTGGTGTGTGCACCACATGATTTGGGCTGAATGGACAGATGGTCAGACGGAAAGATGCTGTCGTCACAGAGGCATCTGTTACCCCCATTAGGCCAATAATACCACTTGCAGCGCTAGCGATCTGGGACCCTAAGCCGCGTGTAAGCTGGTCAGGTTGGAGCGCTGGCCTTAGACACAATGTATTGGGTACAATAGCTACAGTGATGTATCTGATAATGGTGGTCTTTTCACAGCAACTGTGAGCTAGCCTGTTGTGAGAGACGGTATTCATCCCCACTGGCATACAGAGATCGGTGTAATGCAAGATGTCTTGTTGAGGTGGCTCAAGGCATTTTTCCAGTTGTACAATGCCATTTTTTTTTAACATCAGGGTAACTGGAACTGCTGCTGTGATTGATGAGATGATTAATAGGACATTACCTGATTTGGTCAAACAAGGATAGTGCGTCTTTGTGGAGAAAATTAAATTGCGTTCTGTTGACGTTACCTTCGAGGATCATTCTGTGCTTTTACCACCGAGCGCACGTTTGCTGCAGATTTAATAGCCTCACATCATCACACTGATTGACTTTGGTCATCATTGTCCCTGCAGCACGCCACGGTGACGGTCTGTACGACTCGTACATGAGGACCGACCACATCCTGAAAGACGAAGCAGACACAAACAGTCCGTCGGGGCTACCCCCAATGCCCAAACACGCAGTAAGTATACGCACACAAACACGCATGCATACGCACATAGCCAGTTAAGCCCTATTTCCTGTGCTGGAGCACACTCTGTCTCCAGACTTCCTGCTCCTCTGAGAGGTATTCCCTTGCCAGTCCTGTTCCTGTTCATCACATTTGTACCCCCCCCTCCTTCGTTCTACTGTGTTCTGGCTGCGTGGGCAGCTTATCTGTTTCCTTATCGCCAACATGTGACTTTCAGTAAATTTTTATAACCTTCACTGCTTCACTGAGTGAATGGGTTAAATGCAGAGAGGAATTTCCCCACGGAGATCAATAAAGTATACATTATTATTATTTTAACAACATTGTGTGAGTAAGACTCACTTACTGTCCTAGAGCATCAAAGTTTGGTGCCCTGGCAGTTCTCGGTGCTTGCGTCAGAGAAACTATGGTGAATTAGCCATTTTGTTTCTTCGGCTAAAGTGAATACAGAGTGCGCTTATCTTGCTTTCATCTGTTTTTGGACACGTAATTTGACACAAACCGTTTTAATCTGCAGGTCTTCCTGCAGTTATGCATGTTTACGGCGCTTACGGTAACTTTCATTGATGATATGAGCTCATTAACCTCAATAAATTGACCCATATACCATAATTACTTTTTGCAGTTCTGTTAATCCATTCCGAAAGATAGTGAGGGAATTGCTTTGAGCTTTTTAGCAAGTTTCACATTAAAGGAGGGTTATTAACAAAAAGAAATGATCCGTTTTAGCCTAGGTGGATATATATATATATGATGCCCCCTATGGCAAAATAAAATGCACATACACACAAACAACAATAGTCCACAGGCCTACATGTCAGTAGATGAAAAAGGCTGGTTTGATATATTGTAAAGATTTATTGGGCTTGAAAATGTGACCCACAAACAAACTCACCAATCAGCATTCTCCCCCTCTCCTCCCCTTCCCCTAGCTCGTGTAATCCTCCATCAGTGGGCTCGCACAGAGTTTAGGCCTAGTTTTCTATTCTAGTCCCATCCTTCTTCCTTTGTATTTTGTGTCACGCTCACAGAGGTACTGTCCTCCGGTGAATGTGACTGACAGTAACTCGCCCCAATTCAGCGTGTTCAGTCCTCAGACAGTAGCCTCATGCTCTATTAAAGTAATAAACTGATGCCAGCCCTGTTCTATGTTAGATGAGGGCTTGATCTGCTTTAATAAATTGTACATTCACGAACCCCCACCTTTTATAGCTGTGTTCTGACTGTCACACGGCAGCGTAATAATACCAACATTTGCTTTGTTTGTGACAGAGGTTTGTGTGGTTGCTGCAACCTTGTGTGAGCTTCAGAGAGAGGAGAAAAGGATACTGAGGTGTTTCTGTAGCAGCAAAAAGATTAGCTCTCCTCCATCTGTTGCACCATGCAGATTTGCACACAGGGGACTCCACCCTCTGTAATACCTGAGTGAGAGAAGTGCCGCACGCTCTGATTTCTGTTCCCATTTCGGGCCCTTTTACCTTTCAATTTCTATTGTATTTTTCACCCGGGTCAGTCAGTAATCCGTCACAGACGCTGTTCCCCGTGTGGAGAGCTTTGATATGTACGTCAATATTTGTGTATGTGTCTGGGTGAAGGGGCTCGATCGATGACATTCACTGTGTACTTTGGAACAACAGCTGCATGAGTCCCTGGGTCAGCAGCAGAGCTGTTGTAATAAGTTAAGACTATATAGTTACATGTATGGAAACCCATCCCGCATTCCCACTCTATTTTTAGAGCCCAAACCTGGTACCAAAACACACTCTCAGCTGAGTCCTCTCTCCGTAGATGATCAACACCCGCTTTTCCTAGAAAAAAACCCCCAAAACAATCTTCCCAAAATCGCTCTGCCCTTAGAGTAAAAAGTGTTCATGTGCAAGAGAGACAGACAAAAAGCACGAGCATCTATCCCTCTCCAGTCTAACTCCTTGTACGAAGGCTTTGGTGAGTTCATGTCTTAACAGCCACACATCTTCTATAGTTTAACAGTATAATTCAACTTTAATGACCGTCATTTCCCTTGCGCTCCATAATCTTGCGGAGCGTTCTTTCCGCTAGAGAGAGAGAGAGTGAGGAGGAATGAATTCCTGGGGTTGCTGAAACGAAGCTGCTCTCCGGCGAGACTCGAGACCGTTCTTTAAACTCTTTTAACCGTATAGTCCCCTCCCACTTCACCCCCAAGCAAAGGTGGAACTGTCACTTTTAAAGTTTGTGGACAGTTATGGTGGAAAAAAGTCGCATAGTTATTATGCGATCACTTTCTTTTATTTGGAACTTGATTTTGTATGCATTTGCCGTTTGTAGTAATTAAGGAGTAATTTAGAAGTTAAATGTTTATAGCAAGATTATGACAGCACTAAACCAAAGATTAGTGGTATCTTTCATCTAAGTATACAAACAAGTAGATGGGGATGTGGGTCATTTTGCATGTGTTTTGGAAGGGGAGGGGGGACGTCGCGCATTAGCATTTGCTGCCAGACAGGATCCAGATCCTGTCGTGCTGGTTAACCAACTGCAAAGTGGATGTCTGCTCATTTCTCTCCACCTGAGACTCTACGGTTGCGTGTTGATATTTTGATGTGCATCAAATACAACCTTTTTTTTCTTGTTAATAATCAGGATTTAAAAATGTTGCAGTCTCTGTCTTATATGTGGAGCTGGAATGATGCAGGATCATATTGAATTTTGAGTCATTTTTAGAAGACCCTCAGTTAGGAAACTGTTTTCTCTTTGTACAGCAAAATAAACTGCATTTACTCTGATATTCACCAACTGCGTTCTCTAAAGTCTTGTTTTGCCTCCGTGTCAATAGGTTGTCGGTAACAAGGCTGTAATGAGAGATCAGGTGACCATCCGAGGTGGCCCGTCAAAGGTCAAGTACCTGTATGACGACTCAACTAGCAACCGCAAGGTCAATGCCATAACCACAGCAACCACACTGAACAGTGGGACCACCCATGAGACACCCACTAAACCCGCCCCAGCCTCCAGCCTGTCCAAAGAGCACAGTGTGGACAGGTGAGAAAGATGGACATGAGACTCAGAGCATGCTAACTAAGTAAAATGTTACAGGTGAGACGATGACCACTCAAGCCGTTGATTAACACATTTCTGCCATGCTCATTTGCCACAGCACTGAATCCAGTAAGGGCTCCGTCGAATCCTCTGGCCCGCATGGAGCCGGGAATGGCGTTAACAGCAGCAAAGTGTGCGGCCCACTCACTCCTGATCAGGCTCTGAGACTGTACCGAACTCAGCTCACCACCCTGGAACAGGCGGAGATCCACTCCTACCCAGACATTTACTTTGTGGGACCCAATGCAAAGAAGAGGCCCGCAATTGCCGGAGGTAGCAACAACTGCGGCTACGATGACGAGCAAGGAGGTTACATTCACGTCGCCCACGACCACCTGGCTTACCGCTACGAGTTCCTCAAGGTCAGATGTGTTCTGATGTTTGTGCCTTTAAATCACATGTTGTTTTCTCTTTCATTTTTAGCGAAACAAATGCTTGTCCTCTCTCTTGCTCTCTACAGATCATTGGTAAGGGTAGCTTTGGCCAGGTTGCGAAGGTATACGACCACAAACTGCAGCAACACCTGGCTCTGAAAATGGTGCGCAACGAGAAGCGTTTCCACCGGCAGGCGCAGGAGGAAATCCGCATCCTGGAGCACTTGCGGAAGCAGGATCGTAACGGCACCATGAATGTCGTGCACATGCTCGAAAACTTCACCTTCCGCAACCACATCTGCATGACCTTTGAGTTGCTCAGCATGAACCTGTATGAGCTTATCAAACGCAACAAGTTCCAGGGCTTCAGTCTGGCACTGGTCAGGAAGTTTGCGCACTCCATCCTGCAGTGCCTGGAGGCTTTAAGCAGACACAGAATCATCCACTGTGACCTCAAGCCAGAGAACATCTTGCTCAAACAACAGGGTCGCAGCGGCATCAAGGTAAAGGTGGCGCCTTCTCGTCCTGGTCTGTGCTGTAATGGGTCTGTGCATTTGGTTTTCATTTTCATTTATATCATTTCTTGTTCTCCTGCCCCTACCAGGTGATTGACTTTGGCTCCAGCTGTTTCGAACACCAGCGGGTCTACACCTACATTCAGTCTCGTTTTTATCGAGCTCCGGAGGTGATCCTTGGTTCACGTTACGGTCTTCCTATTGACATGTGGAGCTTTGGTTGCATTCTGGCCGAGCTGCTGACTGGCTACCCCTTGTTCCCCGGCGAAGATGAGGGCGACCAGCTGGCCTGTGTCATGGAGCTGCTGGGGATGCCTCCGCAGAAGGTCCTGGAGCAGGCCAAAAGAGCAAAGAACTTCATCAACTCCAAGGGCCACCCTCGCTACTGCGG
Organism: Etia nguti; assembly: GCA_015106755.1. NCBI lineage: Eukaryota > Metazoa > Chordata > Actinopteri > Cichliformes > Cichlidae > Etia > Etia nguti. The sequence continues at coordinate 51,091 of VUQG01017007.1, forward strand.
TGCAAACACTTTGCCCACCGGAGCCACTGTGCTGACGGGGTCCCGCTCACGCCGTGGCAAGATGAGAGGCCCTCCAGGTAGCAAGGAGTGGAGTGCTGCACTCAAGGGCTGCGAGGACCCCGCCTTTACTGACTTCATAAAGAAGTGTTTGGACTGGGACCCGTCTTCTCGCCTCACCCCCAGCCAGGCCCTCAGACACCCTTGGCTGTATCGCAGGCTTCCCAAACCAATACCCGGGACAGAGAAGAGCCAAGGAGCTTCTGTGAAACGACTCCCCGAGCATCACAGCACCTCCTTTCCATCTATTCTGGCCAAGGGGGGGCCTGGCTTAAGCTCTACAACTGCCAGTAACAACAAACTTAGAAGCAACATGATGGGAGATTCAGGGGAGGCCATACCTCTTCGCACGGTCCTACCTAAACTTGTCTCTTAGAGAGAAAGCGAGAGATAGAATCTTCTAATCTCCTCCCTCGCCACGTTTTTCCACTCCTCAGGAGGAGTCAGAGTACAGGAGAAAGTGGTTTTAAAACAGCTTTGTTTGTTTGTTCTTTTATTTGTTTTCTACTGCGAGGTGTCGACACCCCAGTCTTTGGTTTTTAATAATAGTTGAACAGAGAGAGAGAGGAATAATAAAAGAAACACTCAGAAGTTTTTATACAGCGGCTGTGGATTTTCCGTTTACAGCCAGAGGACTTGGTTTGCTATTAGATAATGCTTTTTAAAAACAAAAGAAAACTTCCTTCTGTGAGTGGACAGCTTGTTCAACGAGAAAATGTTTCTAACCTGTGTGCGATCTCACGTAAGCGTTGTGTTTTGGTAAAACGCACTGAAGCACACCTGCACTGTCACTTGCCTCACTTCACACTCTTAAACTTGAAAAGGGCTACAGAGATTACTCTTATCAAGTTAGACTTAGCGAGATTTGTTCAGCCAACGTAATTTAACTAGAAGACAAATTGTTAGTGTTTGGGTTCTGCAAACACTTAACTCAGTTATCCCTCATATATACAACATAAATGCCTTCAGACTGGTAATACAGGATTGGCTTTATGTAGCGAACGATTCTGAAAACAGCAGTAAGAAGTTGTTTTTTTTTCTCTTTCCTTTTTCTCCCCCCAAACACACACACACATGCATCACTTTTCCTCATTTCTTGGGCTTGTGTGTCAGCTCAGTATGTGATGTTAACATTAGCATCGTGGCACTACTGTGGAAAACGCTGAGAGGGCATAGGACAACCTATTTATAGCCCACCGTCGTCCTCCTATTTTCACTGTACACGAGTGGGGGAAAAAATGGGGAATCGGGAGGACAGTAGAGCTACTTGGACTCGGTCACAAAGGTGTCACGCTCGGTACCTCACAACTGGTTTGCAAGACAGAGAGAGAGGGAGAGAGCCGTAAGTCAAAGCACCTAAACACCTTTGGGTTGATTGGCTGGAAAGTTGTTGTTGGAAAATAGCAGTTTTGTATGAATGTCACCTGCCCGTGCCTGTAATTGGCTGCCGAGATTGTTAGCGGTAGTGGTCCTAATGGGTGGGTAGAGCAAGGAAAGATAGATCACGGGATAAAATGAAAGGCAGTATGTTTAATATGAGCCAGGATCTTTTTTTCTCTGGAGGAGAGATGCGTGGAAGACGAGCCAGTGACAAAACGAACGTTTTTTATGGTACTGTTGAAGAAACGTTTCTCAGGGAGACATACTTGATACATCCCTTAATCTTAAAATTTACTGTGTTCCACTTATAGTCATGTATCCCGACTGTGGATGAAGATGGCATGCAAGCCCAGTCCGTTCAGAGCGAGAGCATTTACGAGAGTCTGTGAAGGGGGTCTGCATGCTCCACAATCTGACCTAGATTCTCTCTCCTCCCCCACATTCACTTTTATCGTCTTTTTTTTTTTTTCTCACTCTGTCTCATGTAGGGCAGGGAACCTCCTAAACTCTCACATACACAGTGAATAATGGTGCTGTCCAGAATGCACACACACAGACACGCACACACACTCACAGACACACACTCATACTCAAGCTCGTACGCTAACAGGAGCAC
>VUQG01017007.1:58976-84423 GCA_015106755.1 Etia nguti
CCTCTCCCCCCCCCCCCCCCTTTAAAAAAAAAAAAAAAAAAAAAAAGCATCCTACTGCAACCTTTAAATTAGTCTTTCTGGTTGAAACTGTATCTATTCCTCAATGTATTTGCTGCCTGTACATACAGCCCCCATATTTAGTTTGCCAGTTTGCTAGACTTGTTTACATGACCCCGGCCGGATCACAGTTGGGACTGGAATAGAGGATGACTCATTCCCCTGTCTGCAGAGGTGAATCTGACTGTGTGTCTTTTTCTCTATATGTGTATGTAAGTTAGTGTGTGCTTTCTTATAGCCTTAAGTAACCGGTCTGCACAGCAACACTCTAGGAAGACGCTCCAAGGACGCATCAAAGCAATCCTATCTCAAAATCTGTCTGCCCACCTACTCAAATGCTCCGTGGTGGGGGAAATTTTCCACAGTCTGGTCTTGCTCAACATATTTATTATTAACCAGGCACTCGAGAGTGTTTTTCTTCTGAAATTTTTGTTTTCATCCACCCAATAACGTGTTAGGCAAGGCGTGTGTATTTGTGTAGTATCTTTCATCAACCGGTGGTTTGCATAAAAAAAACATAATATAAGATAAACACAAGGTTGTATAAAAATGTTTACTCAAATTGGATCTTAAAACTATATAAAATGATTAAGAAACATTGAAATTCAGTATCAGATAATGTAAATAAATAGATAATAAACAGGGATGCTTCAATCCCTGATTTACAGGATGGAAACCACCATTAAGGATATTTATCTTGTGTGATCGGGAATGTATGCTGATGGGGTTGACTCATTCAGCCTTTATGATAACTACACCTAGAAAATTACTTCTAAAAGCCATAAAAGGCTCCTTGACCAAGTGGTGGCAAGCTCCTATCTGTAAAAGTCTTCCTAAATGATATCACCCATCTATTCTCTTTTATTTTCTTTATCTTCTTTCCCTCCCCATCAAACATGCATGCACTCCCTTGCCGCCCGGTTTATTGTATGCTCCGATAAGCGTGGTGACCCAAGCCTGTCCACTTTAAACATGTCACGGCAGCACAGCAAATCATTGTACGTTGTGCTGGATGTTTAGCTGTCGCTAAGAGAATGCGGCCTGCAGGTTATCTGTAGTAAAACATCAGACTCCTGTTTTCTGGTAAGGCACCTGCAGCCTGGAAACTCTACCATAAATATACCATCTTTTCTGTTGCTGGGTAAATGGTATATTTATGGTGGGTTTCGGGTTTCCTTTAAAAGACAGGACAACCTTTAGCAGGGAATTTTTGGAGTTTGGAAGACAGTCATGTTCATGTGTGAACCTTTAGTAAACATCAGCACTGACAATCAGTTTACGCCACCTTCACTGGCCTATAGTTTTGAATAGTTTTGGAAGTGGTTTGGCATTTGTAAAATTTAAAATAAAGCAATTTCTGGTGCAGCTTGTATATATTTAACACATTATTGTGTGTTGTGACTGTCTTCGTATCAGTGGATGCACAGAGTAAACACCAACTCATCACTTTCTGTCACATGGTTCATGATGTTTGTACTTCTACAGAGTCCGCTTTCCAAGTATGGGAATCTGTGTATTCCAGAGTTGTTGTGTTGGAACAAAGAATTCCGTGAAATTTTGATTTTGTATTTCTATTGGACAACAAGATAATCAATTTAGTGTCCTTTAGTCAGGCCAGCTGTTCTCTGAATGCTTTCATAACCACCCATAATTCTTTATCAGTGGCTACTTGAGAAGTCAGCTCAATGCTGATTACACTGAATCTAGTATGAAGAGGGCATACTGCATACTTTGTAACAAGGCACAAAAGCTCCACTGAAATGACCCCTGAAGGTATTACACAGTACATTATATGCTGACGTTTGCGGGACAGGGTGGCACCAAAGATATTTGTGCATATGTTTGTAAGTTTGTGTCTTCAGGGGAAACCCCACTGGCCTCATTCTTCTCTATGTCCTCTTTCTGATCTCTGTCTCTGTTGTTAGCAGCTGCTGGGTGAATTGTTGTCCTAAGAGTTTTTTCCATGGCACAGCGTGAGGAGCTGCTGTTACTGTCTGCATCTGACAGGAAACATGTTGACCTACTGACTAGAGGAAAGCAGCGTCTCCCACAGGAGCCAAAACAGTGAAGAGCACACTTTGAATTAGCCTCTTTTTTCTGTATTATCCTACCCCTTTGTCTTACACACACCAATACACACACACTGGAAGAGGCTAAAGCAATGTCTGAACACAATCCATCAGCTGAGCATTAATAATTCAAGTGCTCTGCAAAGTGTTAATGTTTATGTTTCACTGGTGGCTGAGCACAGACTTAGTGCTATATTAAGGCCTAAGGCATTGTGTTAAGAGGCAAACTGGCTGCTTAATGAAACATCGCAAAGCTTCTGAAAGCCTTGCAGGGTAAAAAAAAATCATAATAAAGGGAGAGACAGAAAAAGAAATGAACAGAACAGAAAATAACTGGCAGCATCATTTGGTTTGTTTTAAGTCCTTTAGTTTTAGTTCTAGCCATTTAGTGTAGCTAGAGCTAGAGATCGGTAGAGCGCCTCTAAAGGCTGCTTAATACCAGATTGTGTTCTTTGATAAATCTATTTTTTTTAAATAAATAAAAAAGACAGTTCCTTGTTTACTGGTTCCTGGTTTTATGTGTCCTTTGACTTTTTTTTCCTCCTTAGTTTTCTTTTTTTTTGGAGCAAGTAATTAAATGGAGTGTCTGCTGGTTTCCTGGAAAATACACAGAGCCAAGAAACAGTCTGGCACATAACCCACAACATTTTGCTTAGACAGGGCCAGGCTTGCTCTTTCCACTGTTCCCAGTCACAGACTAAGTGAAGCTAACTAGCAGTTGACTGTATCTTCTTCACTTTTAATGGGCAGATATGACAGTGGCACGCATCTCCTCGACTCACTCTTCATCACAGAACAAAAAAGCATGCATACAGCAGTGTGTGAGGCCTGCTGCAGTTAACAGTGGTATTCCACTGGTCGTGTTCCCTGAGTGTTTTAAGTCCTGAGTTCAAGAGTTCAGAGCTTAATGTTACTAATCCTGTCAGTTGGTGAAAGATACACTGGAAACGTGAGGCAGGCAGGGAGGCATTATGTATATACAGTATGGATATACTAAAAGTCCAAAATGGTCTATTTATGTCATCTATCCGTGAAGATGGCCTGGGTTCACATCATGTAGATAAGCAGGTGTGGTTGTTTTTGTTAGTGCTGCATGCCCATGTTGGTTTACTGTATATGCATGTCAGGGGTAGGCCAAATAGTAAGCAAGAGGCGTGACAGGACATAATATTGGCAATGAGGAATATACAGTATGTTTTAGGAGTGGACTCCAGGAATGGAAAGCCGTACTAGAAGGGCATGCTGGTGTGTGGGTCACACAACCATACAAGGGCATAGTAGAGGCAATGGCCATACCAGCCCTGCACAAGCACATACATCAGTGTGGGTGTGTGCATGTGTGGTGTGGGGGGTGGTGGTGCCAGCTGGGCAGCTTAAAAATAGTGCCGAGTGGAGGATTGCAACTGCACGGGACTCTAAGAACACATGACCGCAAGTCCAGTAGTAAATCACAACAGATTTCTCTCAGCTTTGTGATGTCTGCTGAGACAAAGAAAGGATGATCATTAAACCGAGTTGTCTTCTAGGCTTCACCTCAGCTCTCTTTCTTCAGTCATAAGACACCAGCAGAAGTGTGATGCAGGCAGGTTAAGGTGATGCTGTTAAGTCAGGTAGGGCTGCATTAACAGAGCAAGTACGCCAAGAATATGAAGTATTCTGTGGTGATCAGATCAGACGTGTTAGGGCAGTGGGGCAGTAGGCTGAGTGTAGGAGGTGAAACGTGATGAGGATCAGACTGGCAGGATTAAAGAGCACTGGCTGGGCTGACCTCTGCTAATACGCAGAACACTGTGGAGGGAGGAAGAAGCACTGCTAGGCTGCAGGAACAGCTGTTCATTAAAAAGAAGCACAGTGCTCTTCTCCATAACAGATCAACATTCATGCACAGATGTTAATACATTTGATTATGTACAAAACATGCAGCAAATGTAATCTATATAAAATGCTGGGTTGATTTAAACTGGAGCATATTCTCATGGACAAAGTGGCTCTTTCACCGCATGTAATCTCAGTTCGGATTAAGATGGATTATTGGATTACGAGCCCCCCCCTGGGGGGCAGGGAGGCAAGGACACAGACTGACAGAAAAAAGATGGATTGCTGAAACTTACACTTGCAGAATGAAGCTGATACCAGTAACGCATAGCTTATCTTAGCTTAGCTTATTTTAGCATAAAGACAGGAAGCTGGGGAAATAGCTAACGTGGCTCTGTTAAAAGGTAACAAATTTTAATAAGCTACTGAACTAAAATTCATACTGTGACTTGTTTAAATAATTTAGTATAGAAGCTAAAATGGCATGTTTCTGTAACACAAAGTCATTAAGCTAAGCTAATTGGCAGCAGGCTCATATATAGCAGACAGACATGACAGTGGTCTTGAGCTTCTTATTTTAGCTTTGAGGTTGACTTCTGCAACCATCATAACTAAATCCTGTTAACCTGCCAGATGATGAGATTTAATCAGAACATCATGTAAGCTCTAAGTGAACAGTCAAGGAAAATGTCTATATTATATATATGGCTTATCTGGGAGAAAACACAGAGCTTTAGTGTAGTAAGATAATAAAGTTTTGGTCCACATTACCTTTATAACTTTTAATATTTTTTTCTAAATTTTCCTACACAAATCAGATTCTCCTGTATTCAAATTTAATGAGTTTTTTCTTCAGTTGTGTCCCTGCCACTAAATTCTTTAAATACCATCAAGATTTTTTATTTTCATGAGATTCATATCTGAGCGCTGAGACAGCTGCTCAAAGAGATTCCTGAACCCATTCCTGAAACTTACTGTGAATAAGAAATATGCTTGGAATCAGTCCTGTGATTACCAAAATAAATTTGCGGCGGATGGAGGACATCACATTTTTCAAAATTACCTGTAATATACACAAAAATTCAATAGTCACATAATTAAGTTCCTGCACTGGCAAAGCACTCCACCCACCTCCACCAGTGCCTGATGGGATGGACTTTTAGCTGATCTGCTAGGGCCAAACATTTAAACACTAAAACTGACTTAGAGAACTCTGTTACCGAATCTCTGTAACACCTTGCTCGTCTGTCGTCGCCATGAGTTTTTAATCTTACTGACAGCCATGTCTCTTAGAATTTGACCATGTGTTGAAACAACTTGTCAGGTTGGTGCAATAGAATAATTTCTTTTATAGCTGGATCCTTAAGTATTGCACGTTTACATGGCTTTTGAAAACTTAATTATGTTTTATTACAGCTGTAACTGATCTTAAATGGAGGCCTGAACAAAGGAGAAACGGACCAAGGTTGATATGTAAACATGCCATGTACTTGGCTCAGTGAGAGAACACTGATTTAAGGCATGGAAACTTGAACTGAACTGAATATGTAAACATAAACATACACTGTGACCTTCATGTTGATATCTCAAGAACAAGCAGAAGTGCAGGTAGTGTACCACGTATTTTGGATATTCTGCATATGCGTCTCCATCAGTGACAAAATAACAACCGTCTGGGGCATCACAGCAGCCCTTTGAGTCATCTTAAGGTGCTGAGTGTGTCCTAGTGCCGTATCAGACAGATTTAACTACCAGCAATAACTGAGTGAGTGTGAGAGTGTATCTTCTTTCCAAGACTGGGTCAGTGGACAGGAGTGAATCATTGGGAAAAAAGCAGCATGTAATTGTTGTGTCTGGTTGGAAGTGGGCCTTATGCCAGTGGACCAATAAATGCAGAAACTCTCTGTGCAGAATAACTGGAGCATCCTGCAGCCACATGTCAGTGGGTCAGCAGAATCAGACGTGTGTGTGTGCTCAAAAGTGAGAAAGAAACAAGAGATGGCCAAAGCTGTAAAATGAAAAAGAGAAGGGGGTGTGCGAGGCTGGTTGTTAGTAGGGTGGAACTGAAATTAGGGCATTCTTTACAGCTGAGTAGGGCAAAAGAGGAGCTGGCAACAGAAGTAGGCTAAATAATCATGTCCTATCATCAAACAGTCTCTTGTTTATTGGTCGGGGGGAGAGGCAGAGGGGGACAGGAATGTTCATGTGACTAAAACGTGAGAGTAACTGGTCACACATAAAACCAACAAGTTGTTGTCCTTCTATCCGTGAAAGAGAAAAGAAAGGAAGAAAGAAATGTTATTCGTCTGCTTATTTCTTTTACCAGCTTAAAAATATCCCTCCTCAGCTCCACAGAGGGCCAGTTTGAAAAAGGCCAGACTATGTGACCCTGAGGGCTCTCGTGCCTCTGCAGGGACCTCTGTGATATAGTCTCTGTTCTCTTATGAAAGGGGGATTCCAGTGACGGTCACATGCTTCCAGCAGCGCTATAGAAGAGGCCAACTACTGCATGGAAAATAAGCCATACATGGTTTTCCTTTGTGTCTGGATGCATGTGCATACAGCATTTCTACAGCATTGTGCAGGTCAATGACAGTCTACGCTTAACGCATTCCTTTTTTGTCTTTAGTTCCACAGGTATGTACCATAAGTGTGTGTTAGAGAGAGAGACAGAGAAGTGAGTTTAATCTTTGGTCTTTGTCATGAGGGCTTTTATGTTTTATTCTTTCATCTGCTGCCTTTAGGGGTCGCTACAGTGGATTATCTGCCTCCATCTCACTGTATGCTCTTCTGTCATGTCAACCCTCTGAATGTCCTCCTTCACTACATCCATGAATCTCTTCTAAGGTCTTCCTCTTTTCCCTCCTGCCTGGCAGCTCCAGCTTTAGCATCCTTTTTTCAGTGCATCTACTGTCCCTCCTCTGCACATGTCCAAACCATCTCAGCCTTGCCTCTCTAACTCACCAAGTCACTCCCAGTGAAAACCTTAACATCTTCAGTTCTGCCACCTCCAGCTTGGCCTCATTTCTCTTTGTCAGTGGCACCGTCTCCAAACTGTACAGCACAGCATGTCTCACTACTATCTTGTAAACCTTCCCTTTCACTCTTGGTGCTATGCTTCTGTCACGAATCTCCCCTAACACTCGTCTGCACCCACTCCACCCTGCCTGCACTCTCTTCTTCACTTCTCTTGTGGACTGTCTGTTGCTTTAGATGGTTGACCCCAAATATTTGATTTCATCCGCTTTCACTACCTGTTATCCTTGCAGCTTCAGTCTTATACCTCTCTTCCTCTCATTCACACCCATGTATTCTGACCTACTTCTACTGACTTTCATTCCTCTTCTCTCCAGAACATACCTCCACCTCCCCAGGCTCTCTTCCACCTGCTGCCTACTCTCACTACAGATCATAATGTTATCTGCAAATATCATAGTCCACTGAGACTCCTGCTTGACCTCATCTGCCAACTCTTCCATCACCACCACTGTAAACAAGGGGCTCAGAACCAATCCCTGATGTATTCCCACCTCCACTTTGAACCCTTCTCCTTCTGTCACTCCTTCTGCACAACTCAGCACTGTGTCCTCAAATATCACACACTTCTCTGCCACTCCTGACACCTTCACGCAGTACCACAGTTTATCTCCTGGCATCCTGCCATGGGCTTTTTCGAGATCCAGAAAGACACAGTGCGACTTCTTCTGATGTTCTCTATACATCTCCATCAACACTCTGAAAGCAAAAACCACATCTGGAGTGTCCTTTCAAAGCATGAAGCTCACTGATTGTCACTCTCACTGATAGTCTTCTTACCCAAGCTTCATCAACACTTTCCCATATCTTCAAAGTATGCCTCATCAGCTTTATCATCATATAACCTTTGTTCTTTCTTTCTACTTTCTTCATCTCCCTAACTATCCCACTGCTCTTTTTTGAATATATATCAGCTTACATCTGTTCCAATCACCACTCTCTTCCCCTGGGGACACTCTCTGCCACTTCAACCATCTCTTCTTCCTTCCCTGTAGTTGCCTTCAAACATGGTTCCCGCATTCCTTTTCCATTGTCTTTGGCCACTAGAACAGTTTCCACCAGGACCCTGGTCATTCTTAACGCAGGCTCCACTGACACAGTACGGAAATCTCATTCTTGATGATCTGTATGTTTGATTTGGCAGATATTTACACCGGATGCCCTTTCTGATGTAAACCCAATGGGATTTGTGTCTCCTCTTGGTTAAGTGAGTGTGTAAACCCCTACACAAATGTGTTCCATGAGAAATTGTGAAAGAACTTGTACTACTTTATGAGCTGCATTAATGAATTACTTTCACTTCCGTTAGCCCACTCGCACACTAACTCACGAGTTAACTCATGCGTACACTATCATCTACAGATCATGACATATTCCAGAAACATATGTTGTGAGACTGCACGTGTCTTTGCACACGCTGTATCACTCCACCACAAGCCACAAGACTGGACTGCCTCAGAGCTGGTGACGTCTATGACTTATCGTTGTGATATTTACAACCTTCTATGTTTGAGAACATGAGAAAGAGAGGGATACCGTGAGAAAGGAGGCTAGAGAAAGGGGAATTTTATTAATGCACTGTCTTTAAAAGCTACTGTATATCTGTTTCTAACAAAACTAGAACAGAGAAACCACCTCTCCTGAGGAGAGAGCATTTTATTATTGGCTCTCTGAAAAACCAGACCATAAGCATGTAAATAATTGAATTTCTAGTTGAAGATTCTACAGATTATTGTTTTTTTGGCTAAGTTAAATCAGACTGCATGCAAACAGATGCAGCTAAATCAGAGTAAAATGAGAAAACATTAATTTATGGGTTCTTGTTGTTTCACATAGCAATTACAGAGACATGAGAGTCAAAGAGAAAAGATTCCAAGGTGTTGAGAGACAAAGATCATAAGAGGGCATTATAAGGGGTGTGTGTCTGATTGTGTGTGTTTGAGTGCATCAGTGGGGTGAGCAGGTTCATCGGGTCCCATGTTGGGCTGGAGGGTTGGAAGTGTTCGGGTGCTAGAATCCTATATCAGAGCCAGTGCTGACCATGGGTCTATATCAAGAGTCGGCTAGAGTTTCAGCCCTGCGCGGAGGATTATTCTGAGAAAGACGGGTTCTAGCCAGCCTGAAATAACTGATCCAAACTTGCTTTGACTTATGCACTCTAATGAAGAACAGAGAGGGGTGCAGGAAATACGAAAGGAGATGCACCTCCTGCCCCTGTCAGGAAGTTAAAAGAGGTGCTGTGAAACAGGAGAGAGTGTCTGGGGAACATTCTGGGAAAGAGTGGAGAAAAGGAAAATGTCAAAATGCCAAACTTTGCAGCCCTGTGCACCGGCCACGCATTCCTGATTCTTGTAGAACAGGATAAACTTTGGGACACTGCTGCATAACCCATGGCTAGAAATCTTCTATGTATAGTTGGTGTCATATAGTCACTCAGGTTGCTTTAAAAATGAAGAAAGGTTGGAGCCGGGAGACTAAACCCTAGGTAAATATTGTTATAAACAGGTCAGACCAGTGTCTGGGTAGACACTATAAGTACTCCACGAGTTATGCAAAGTGACTGTGTTAATTCATCAGTACAAAGCTGTCAAAAGCTCAGGCAAGCGTTTCCATTTTCAGAGCCTTCACTCAAATATTCCACATGTGTCCTTGCTAGGCATATGGAGTATGTATGTGTGTTCATGCGCTTGTGCAAAAGTGTTTTATAAGGTGTACTCTCTGCATACATATATATAGGTAGTCCGTCAGGACATGTGATGTGCTTCTCTTATATAACTGTGAATAAACAGGCATAAGGACAGAGCCGTGCCTATACACCGTGCCAGAGAAAATTTCTGTAGGTTGGAAATTTATGAAATTTGTATGATGTCCTTTATCCCTGGCATATTAGCTGTTGGAATATATGGTATAAATCAAAAGTTTTATTATTTGTAGTCCTGTAGATTATTATAAGTGTAGTATAATTTCTGCTGAAGATTATAAAACTTAAAAATATTTGTAGGTTGAACACACTGTATCAAACACATGCATGGATAAAAACATGATTATTTGTTTTTTTAGCTACAAAAACATACAGTATTCCACTAATTCCCTCATTTGCACAGTACACAGTTTAACTTACTTGTAATAGGAAGCAGTTGGTTAAAACAGCTGTATCATTTCTTCTGCTGTGTCCAGGTACTAGCTCAGCTTTGGCAGAGCTTGGCCACCATTTAAGTCTGTATGGTGAAGCTTATAGGAGCTACCATTTTTGGATCTTGCTCTGTGATAAAAGTCCTATTTTTTTTGTGGCAAAGATTCATGCTAGCAACCTATTGAGAAATCTGGGTCCATATTGACATGATAGCATCACAGTTCTCTGCCCTGTTCTTCTGTAGTGAAGGTGCTCTACTGGACTGAGAATGTTTTTCCAATCTTTTATTATGAACCTGTGTAAAATTGCAGCCTGAGTTTCCCGTTATTAGCTAACAGGACTGACAGTTGCTGTGGTCTTCTGCTGCTATAGCACAGATGCTCTTCTGGCTGTAACGAGTTACTGTTAGTCTTCCTATCAGCTAAAAATATGCTCACCATTTGCCTCTGACTTCCGACATCAACAAGACACTTTGTTGCCCAGAGAACTGCCGCTCACTGGATATTTTCTCCTTTTCTGTGAACCCTAGAGATGATTATGTGGGAAAATCCCAGTGTATCAGCAGTTTCTGAAATATTCAGACCAGCATGACTGCCACCAATAACATTAAAAGTCACTTAAATGATCTTTCTTAACCATGTCTACATGGCTAAATGCACTGAGTTGCTGCCATGTGATTAGCTGATTAGATATTTATGCTGATAAGCAGTTGAAGAGTTGTGGTCAGTGAGCATATGTCACTAGAATAAAATGCGGCATATCTACATAATTGTGAGCCAATTACTGGCAGATGAGTGTATGTGTATTTCCATTTAAGCTTTTTAACAATGTGGCACTACTTTGGATAAACCTTTAAAATCTTGATTTCACACATTAAACATATATTAGTGATATTCTCTCCTTTCCGATGGCAGTGAAGTAGACTTTGATTTCATTCAGCAACACTAGCAGTCAAGCTTTATCCTACTCACAGACAGAAAGTTAACGCAAACTGACCCGTGACTGATAGAAGCACAATGAGAATGACCACAGGAAGTTTTTTTTAATATTACATATGAATACTGCAATAATGTTTGTGTTCTATTAACAGTGTAATTTTTATTAAAAGGTACTTTTTAAGTTGAAATCTTCAGAGAAGATGCAGCATGATTGAAATAAAGAATACTTTGCACAAAAGGAAACCAAAGCATATACATTGTTGGAAGATGGTGTTCCAAACAGATTTTTCAGATTATTTTTTTTATTTGGCTAATTACCGTTTGAACTACACAACTATATTAGTATCCTACACAACAAAGCATTTCAGTGGAAAAAGCTTTGCAAGCTCTTCAGATCACTGTTTTAAGTTTTGAAAAAGTTGAAATAAACAAATATTAAAACATATTAATGTGACCCACATTGTACACTATACACTGTTCATATTCTTCTCCAGTGAGATTAAAAACACTATATAACTATATATATATATATATATACATATAATATAACTTGTCTGCCATCTTCTGGTAAAAAAGAGGCGCTGCATTCAATTCAAAGCTTATCTGCCGCCATTGGTTCCGGACCACGTGCTTGACAGTGTAGTAAGAAATTAAAGTGGGAGAAAAATAAATAGTAATAATGCACTCATCTATTTCTGCATTTTTTTTTTGTTTGTTTGTTTTTAATTGCAGGCTCATTGTTATTGGGCCAAGTCCAACACCACACCATATTAACTTGAATAGGGAACTCATTTTGACAGGATTTGGCTGAAGTCACTTTGCTGTTCCTTTGGAAAAAACCCAAACATAAAAAAACAAACAAACAAAAATAAACAAACAAAAAAACTGCTTGCACTCGTACACTTTATCTTTTTAATATTTCAGAGGCCAAAGAGGAGACCTTTCCAGGTGCAGAAGTGCATCAGTGAACTCACCAGAACACCTGAATGTGAGCGTGGAATATCCTCAACACACTTCCACTTGTTTCAGAACTTTAGGGCAGAGTGATGCTTTAAAAGTAGCTCAACAACCTCTGTTTTTGTTTCAAGGACACATGAAGGATACATCCCAAAGTCTGGGAAAGAAGGAAAGTGGACTTCTTTCGGTTTGTGAATTTGCGTCTCCTCTCATCTAAGAGGCGTCTTGAGTTCTGAAAATAAAGGATGGAGAGACCCAGGTATTTAACCCCTAGTGCCTAGTGGGAGTTTTCTCATTTTGGAGAAATCCTGAGGATTGTCACATGAGCCAAGGTGTGAAAAAATGCACGGGTCAATACCATCAATAACTGTGAGACCTTACCCCACCCTATTGAGGTCACCTGAAGCAAGGTGTGAGGGAGGGTTAAAGCACCAGGGAGGGGATATCAAGACTGCATTGTAGGTGGCGTTGTAAGCCGCAACTCCTGTTCACTGTCCTGCTCACAGTGGACATAGATGACCTCCTGTACTACTCTTTCAAACCATCTGTATTCTTGGTCTAAAATGTGGACATTCTCATCCTCAAAGAGTGACCTTTCTCCTTCAATGTACAGCTTGGGTCAACCGTACTAGGGTTTAAAGACATGGGTCTCTCCAGCCTCTTGGAGGAGAGATTAAATGTCTCCACAAAGTTAAAGGAGTCCAGTTTCCTTTTTTTCAAGCTCTTGAGACTACCTTGACATGGACGACTGAGAACCTACACAGACTGACCTGCAGAGGCCCATCTGCTCAGTTGCCTCCTCAGTCATGCTGGTTACCATAAGTCTTGTGTTGTCTTATTCCCTTGCAGATTAGCAACACAATGTATCCCTCTGAAATGCAACAACGTTGCAGTGATTTAGGCTCTCTGTCAGAGACAGCCTACCTGCTGTATAGGTACCACAGTTTAATTAAAAACTTACGGACCAAAACACCATGTTATATCTGTGTTTTGGGTTGAAATTGGACATTTTTATAACCTCGAGGAAGTTTTCATTTAATAATTAGTATGTAAAAATGATAGGTATTAAAGTGGTTGCACTGGCTATTGTTAGCATTCAATGCTGCTTTTAGGCTAATTAATAAGGTTTCATCGTTTGACAATCACAATATTAGTAGTTGCATGGAAAACATTTTATATACTGCTGCCCTTTGACATTTGCATACATACAGGAAAAAGACAAAGCAAGATAGTGATGTGTGTGTGTGTGTGTACAATCCTGGTTGCTCTGCAACTTATATATTCAATACTTTCATGTAGATTTGGGTTCTAATTTACCAATATCGTACCCTACTCAAAACAAATAAATGTGAAAGTAGGAACAGCAGACTTAGAGGCACAAAAGCTCTAGCACTGAGGTCACCTATAGCACTTTGGTCATTCTGGTCAGAGATTAGTGTGTCTATTTTCGTCCTTGTCCCTGTTAGACTGCTAAAAAACTCTGGAGGGGGATCTCTTGCCTGAAAGACTGGCAGTTAAAGCCTGCGTAACGCTTCATACTGTCAAACAGGAAACGCACAATAAAATGCAGGTTACTCTTTAATTATCTTTTGCCAAATAAGTCTCCGTTCTTGTAAACGCCTGTGCGTGTGCCCTCTCCTGGCCGACGCTCCAGCCTGTTGTATGAATCCATCCGTTTCCTCTGGCTCACTTCTCCTTTAAGCGCCGAAAAAAAAAGCCCCGGCCATGACGTCAGAAGCTAAACCTGCTGGGTGTCTGTCCGTTGGAAAGTGAAGTGTGTTTGTCGTGCTATTGCTATCGGAGTTTTTTTCACCCTGTGTTGCCTGTCTTTCGTTAAGTGTTTCTGTTGTTTTTGTTTTTACTTCCCTCGAGAGGTTTCACGGTATCGACTGAAAAAAACCCTGCCGCTGTTCCCGCCTTAGAGGATGTTTTAGAAAAGTTCCTGAAGGGTTCTTTGAGGAAACCGGTGGACGGCGGACACCACCGGAGATGGATAAGCTAACCGATAGCTGAGTTGTTAGCCGAGAATCACATAAAAGACTCGAGCTAGGATGCTAGTAGCTAGCTAACTTGGCATTTTACCGGCTAACCGAGTGACTTTGTGAACCCGTATCGTTAGAACTACTGCCAGATTTTCCTCGGGCCTGGACGCGACGCGCTGAGCAGTTTGTCAGAGGCCAGCTAACTCAGGAAGACTCGGTCTCTGTATTGAGAACAGTATTGTTGAGGGGAGGCTGCTTACCTCTCAGCCCCAGACTATGAACATGCTATCAAACTCACAGAACCAACCACTGTTTCCCAACCCGGCGGGGCAGCAGAACCCAGCCGGGCAGCAGAACCCTTCGGGCCAGTTCCATTCCTTCCAGCCCAGACCCACCTTACAGATCAGGAAGAACGCAATCACTGACGAATACAAGGTGACCAGCCAGGTGTTGGGGTTGGGAATCAATGGAAAAGTGCTCGAAATAGTACAGAAGAGCACTGGAGACAAGTATGCCCTAAAGGTAGGTCATATCTATAATAAAATCAACACAATTTTGTACAGTCGTCCATCTTTTGTCCAGGTATGAGTTCATGCAGTGGTCACTATTTTGCACTCAAGACTTTTGAAGTTCAATTCCATACCTCTGGACGCTTTAATAGGAAAGCAGAATCAATCACACGTTGAGCAGTTCATTTTTATCCCACAGTGTCGTTTTTAGACTTATTATTTAGACATATTTCTCCTTGTTTCTTGTCCTGCAAAGTATTACATTTAGCTAGCAGCCTGCTGTTTGGATCAAACGTATCAAGACCTCAAACTTTTAGGAAATTCGACTTTTAGTTTGCTCACATGTTACAGAGTACCAAATTTCTGTTTTTTTTTTTTTTTTGGCTTCCTTTTCATTGATGTGGTAATGTCGGTAAAAGTTTATCCACAAATTAAATTTTTGATCACCTTTTGGCAATAACTTCCTACCCTAAAACATAGCCCGGTGTTGTCCAACAAGTGATTTTTAACTCCTGTTATTAGAACACGTAACTTCATCATACTAAGCTGGTGCACAGTGAACCTAGAGTAACCTATAAGCAAATAATGAATTGATACACAACAGGTATCTCTCCAGTTCAAGTGTGCAGTGCTGCTTCTTGTGACTGAAGGTTGCTGGATAAAGCTATGTGATGTTAAAGCTGTTTCTCAATTGTGTTTTTTTTCTGGATTTCACATTGTTATTGTTTTACGTGTCACCCACTTCCACCCCTTAGAGTAACAAGGTAAGAATGTCATACGTAGCTTTAAAAAAAAAAAAAAAAAAAGTGTGTATGGGTGGGGGGGTGGAGGTTGTTAGGGTTGTGGCTGTAAAGTGACACTACAGTATCAGGATCTACCTCTTAAGAGATCATTTTCTGTATTGGTCAATGATTGATAAAGGGACAAACGTCACAACAGCTATGCACACACAAGTGACTGAAATGTTATCCAGTGAGGCCAAATATCACAGAAGGCTTTTTTTCCCCATCATTATGATAGGGAGTGTAATCTTAAGATTGTCGGCATACATAACTGTTGCACAAAATCTTCCACAAGTGAATGAGTCAGGGAAAGACAAAAAAAATACAATACAAATCTAAAACCTGAAAAAACATGTGACCGCGTTCTCTGTGTGTATGTTTTAAACAGCAAATTCACACAAGCTCCCACGCAACCGTCAGTGAGCCATGTTTTTGTTTGTTGTTAAAACACTTGTAACAAGTATAAACTTAGAAAGTCATGTTGAACTTTCAGACCTTCTCAATTGTCTTCTCAGCTGTCTTGTGTGAGCAGGGGCCTTATACATTGATAGCTCTGCATGTAAAACTATAGCTGCCTTTTATGTGAATATAGTTGTCATTTTTAAAGTGGAAGTGGACTCAGTTCACAGTGAAGTGTAAAACATTTCTAGTAAAGCAGTATTTAATATCCAATAGAAGTGCAAATGTGAAAGCAAGTTGGCAGAAGGTTGCAACTTCGCATGATTATTGTTGCAGTTGCTCACTAATTCATGTAAAATGGGGGCCACTGGATTAAAAGTCAGTTTTACCTTCACACTGTGAAAACTTTTCCAAGTTAAAGGTCCTCAGGTTACACAGAAGTGGGCTGAAATTCTGTACTTCTTAATTTTTTTCCAGGATTTTTGAGCACTTAAGGCTGAGGGAGTAGAGAACTTTTTTCCAAGTATGATTTAATATATTGGGTCATTCTTTTATTAAATCTTGGTCTTATTAGGTTGCGACTGAATGTGGCACGAGTGGGGTTTTGGAGGGTAAAATCACAGTTACAAATGCTCTCAATTTTCCATCAGTTTCAGACCACAAATTTATAAATTATTTCTCAAAAGAGGTAAAGAGAAGATATATGAACTGCAAGCTTGTAACTAACTAGTGTTAGCTAGATTCTGTCTCATAAGTGAGTAATTCATTTTAGTGTAAACTTCCGAGAAAAGTAGTGACAAAGCAGTCATACTTTGGTTAGGTTAACACACCATCTTAGAATATGAATATAATTAAATCCATTTCCAGTGTCAGTTTAAATGATCCAAAGCTGAAAAATAAATCAATTTTCTTAATTTCCTCAGTACCAAAACTAGGAATGTTCCTGGCGACTAATAGACCTTTTCCACTAGTACCTAGTACCTGCTTGGCTCGACTCAACTCCATTTTGTAGGGTTTTCCATTATATGGTAGTACCTGGCACCAGGTACCTACTTGCCCTAGGTTCCAAGTGATCTGAATTAATCTAAAAATGTGAAATCAACAGACTCCATGCCACTGATTGGCCAGTTATTGTTCCCACTCAATGAGTCATGAGAGCAGCTCCTTCACAAAAAATCAAAACCACAATTTTTTGAAACCCAGCAACACGGGAAATAGCTACACAAAAAACAACATCAGTGTTCGCAGAATTTGGCTAACCAAACTTAGCAGTGCTAGCAGCAGTGGCCTTTTTCCATGCTAGCATTCACACCCTGACAAACAGCCACTTCTTCTTTTTTTTGGGTGACAGCCATGCTAGCCGGCTGCCATCTGTTTACTTTCCCCCTTGCTTGTTTGCAACTTCTCTTCAAGAAAAATTAACAGACAGAAAGGGGGTTGCATCTGTCTGTCAGAGCTGCAGCCCAGGTTAGTGGCCGGTGGAGTCATAACATCTTTGATCCTCTTACTGCTTTTTTACATTAGGTCCTTGCCCCTAAGAGACAATATCTGAATACCTCTCCTGCATCCTTAATGACAAGTTTTGACACATCACTATATGTCAATAAAGATGTGGTTCGACTAATTCTGACGACCTTAATTCTGACATTAGAATAATTTCTGGGCTTTGCCAAGGGTAGCTGTATGCGCAGACACCACCCTCACTAACTTCTGATTCTTCTCATTTTGTTCTATAAAAAGGCCTAAAATATGATGGAAATCGCTCAGTTTAGGGGAAAAAAAGCTTCAAGGGTTACTTCTAGTAGGCTTTTAAGGGGTAAAGAGTTAATAAAATAAGAACTTGTTTAACCAACTAATAATTTTAAGAATGATGCTAACTAGCAAGGGCAGCATGTTCAGATATCTAGTTGACTAGTTGCATGCATCCTACTGGAATTCGTTTACACTCCAGTCATAATTTGGTATATAAATGACAGTATAAACTACAGGAAAGAAGCATCTCTAATTAAATTCCAGTTCTGAAACATGTTCTATCAAACTAGCAGAGGTATTTACCAGTATTTTTAACACATCTTTATTAAATGCTTTTACTGGAAATTTTCTTTGCAACTGTAAGGGTCTTAGACTTACATCTGGTCACACCCCTCAACTGAGAAATGGTCTCAACCCCTGAGCAATAAACTCCTGAACCAATCCATTAAGCCACTACAGACTATCCATAGTCTCTAACACTGGAACACCCCATTAGATGGCAAAGGAGCTTTCTTTTGCTACCTAGTAGTAGTTTCTTTTTTTCTTTCTTTTTTTACCTACTTTTTTTAGTCAAAGTGACAGATACCTGTTAAATTGGATGCATTCAAGACTAGCAATGCTGTTTGTTCACAAATGCTAGCAAAGTGTAGAATATGGTTCATGCTAAAATATTCCTTTTTTTCCACACAGCAGCCCAGGTTGTCATTAGTCTGGTATTTAAACTGATCCAGAGCTACAGGCCGACTCCTGAACACTGTCTGCTTTGCAGAAAATTAACTGCTGGGTTGGGTTTAGAAGTAGGTATCAGTTTAAATAACTTGAAATTAGAATTTCTAATGGCTAACACTAACGCTAACACTAACGCTTCATCTAAGTTTCTCTGTGCATCAGGGCGTTCAGGACAGTCCGCTCAGGGATCCTTTAAACATGGCACCCCGAGCTCCCAAAGACAGGTTCCAGAGCTGTGTTTCACCTAGGACAATATATGAATAAGATAATATAATAAGAATAAGAATATTGTTTCCATAATACTACAACAAACACTGACATTTTAATTCTCAAACTGTGACTATGATCCTGAAATCTAATATGAGCTATAATAAATAAAGCAGCAGCTGCTGCATCTCCTGACTCTGGTCACTTGGTGAAGCTGAGTAGTTGGCATTATTGCACATTAATATAATTATTTTTGAATCTCCAAGCATTCCTGTGTTGAGAGCTGTGTGAAAGTCTGAATCTGTGTCATTTTCTGGTGTTGTGCTGAAATTTATGAAGCTAGTTGCAAACATCCAGTGCAGCGGGTTTTTTTATTGTACCATAAATCAGCCAAAGCATTCGCTGGTATAACTGAAAACTTCTAAAATGAATCACACTGAGCAAACACTGTTTTGTGGCATCTCTCCAACTAAATATACAAGTCTGAACTAAGTAAAGTTGATACACATAAGATACCAAGATGAATATTTTTTTCCTCCTACCTGCATGCTCTACAATTTACTTTGCCTGATTCTTCACTCCTGAGTGTTCTGTATTCTGGTCTAGGTGCTGGGAAACTTTGCTATTTTGTTACTGTATTCTTTGCTTTGTGTTTCCAGTTCTGTAAATGCCCAATTGAAAAACATGGACCTTATACAAGGTCCATCTTAGTTTGACCAATTTATTCTGGCCGACTGAGCAAACAAATTGCGCTAATGCTTTGACCTATTGCCTTTCATCAGATACTGGGAAGAAAGGGAGGCTGGGTCACGTGATTGCTTGAATGACAAAGATGCGGCAGTTTGGTGTTTTCTTTTTTGTTACTGTGTACAAGCTGAGTATTTTGTGCCCTTTTTAGATGTCTTTTTTTCCCCTTCTGTTGGATATGGTGGCTTAAATGCATCTTTTTGTTTTTTAGATGTTTTGTATCTCTTATTCTCTTTACTGCCACTACATTGAGAATGTTTTCTGTCACACAGTATTATCACATCTCATTTAATATACCAGCTGTAAAGGTTGTTGATGTCTGAGTGTAATCATGTGGAGCAACAGTTTTGTTTTTTGTTTTTTGTTTTGAAGGTGGGTGGTAGGGTCATTTAATTTTAGACTGGTTCATGTGGGAGGGGTTAGCCCTTAGTAATTATGGTGTGGTATGGGTGTGTTTATTACTGGGCAATAATAAACCCTGTCTTTTGCATCTACCACTGCCCCATTGTCCATGCACATCCTCAACGCCTATGTCATATTGCATCTGCTAATGCAATCAACTTTTTAGGGGCCAATATGGGTTTTTTCTTTAGTGTTTGCTATCATCAGACTCGAGATCGTGTCCAAGAGGCTGTCGACAGTGGATAGTTTTTATCCTTTTAATCACGACACAACAAATCTTTTAACTGCACACATTGGGTTCACTAAAATGACTGAAGTTATAAAATCAGAACTCTTGTCTCCTAAATGAAGGTGATCTCGCAGCTCTATAATTTTAGGCGTTGCTGCACATCAGTGCAAAGAGCTTCTGAGGAATCACTTTTATCTTACAATGAAACTTTTTCATCCTGATTTGAGTCCCTCCTAGGATTACAGTGCACAAGGTGGGGGGTCACTGAGTGGTTGTTGAAAATGACATTGCCAGACACTAGATCTCAACCCCTCTGAAGTCCTATGTATACATAGGAATATGTATTAGTTTTAGAGACTTGCGGAATCTCTGCCAAGGCACATTGCAACTGGCTGCACTTTGCAGCCCATAACCTAAGATATTGGGTGCCACGTAGATTTTCCCTTTGTGGTCGTGTTGCCAACACCGAATTTCCATCAGCAAAGCAGTACTTTCCCCGATATGAACTTGTATATTTAAAAATATTTGCCAGAAATAGCTGCTGACAGTGACAGAGGGTTTAATTAATATTATATTGTTGATAGTACAAAGTCAAAACTGTTGTTAGGACCTCACTGATAAAATGCAATTGAAAAATTAGATTAGAAGACATGTTGTTGCAAAGAAGCCCCTAAAATGGAAGAACAAATAACAGTGATGAAAGATAACGTTTGGACAGACCACTTTTGTTCTCTCTCCTAACCGGAGACAGAAGTTGGGGGGGGGGGATTGCTGTTTATGTATCGCAGCTACAGGAAAGTTAGTGAAAATTTTACTTACACTTTGTGCAGTGTTTGAATGACAACATAAATACGCTTCCACATAAATATTCTTATGTTTTAGCATCTGGACAGATGGCTTTGTTAGCTGCTTGTCTGATTTCATAGACTCAAACAGTAATATCACTGTAAAAGGCTACTATTTATTTCTTCCATCAGACCCCTGAGCCCTAACTAGGGGTTGGTTTAAAAAATCGATTTTTCTGATTCGAAACGATTTTAGCTTGAATAAAGCGATATGGATTCATTAAATCCTGAATCAATTTTTAAATATAAATGTATTTTGCCAGAAACGCCAGAATCTCAGGTTAAAGCTCACAAAACTATTTCGACAACTGCCAAACAGCTAAAACAGCAAATAAGAGCAGGTAAATGGATTCTGCACAAAGACGTAAACACAAAATGCGGATCGTTCACCCTACACAGACACGTCATCGGAGCTAAAAGCCGACATCTCACAGATTCTGAAGCTGCAGGTTTTGTCACTCTCTGACCAAAATTTACTGAACCAGCAGCAAAAGAAGATCAAAACTACGCTTCACATTTGATAAACATCATCATTAATTCCCTCTTACTTTTGCTTTCTGCTTCCAGCACGATAAAATCACACTTCCTGCACATCTCTCTCTCACTCTCTCACTCTCTCTCTCTCACACTCTCTCTCTCTCTCACTCTCAGAGTTTCCCATCTCATAAAAAGCCAGGCCAGGAACATCTCCTCCCATGTTTTTCTGTGTTTTATCGTCAGTTACTTTGAATCTTTGAGTCTGCTGTGATTCTTACACCTCTGATGAAGTGTCAGCTTTGTTTTTATACATAGATATAAAAATATGGATATGTACGGATAAATTATCATAATTATAATATTTCTGACTGAGTCAAAATTGAATTGAATCGAATCGGAGTCGAATTGATTATAGAAATCAGTGACGATACCCAGCCCTAGCCCCAACCACCAGCTCCACTCTCAGGACTCTGCAGACATCTCCCACAGTGGCTTCACCTTGTAAAATGTTTTCTTGATCTGTGTTATCTGTGTTATGGTAATAACACAGATGAATAATTCATGATTATTCAGCTGTGCTTGCAAGAGAGACTGTGGTAAAGAAGTCCCTAAAATAATTAGTTGCAACCTTCTGATGTATTATGCTTAATGTAGTTTGTCACACAGAAACACTAGCTTTGACTTCTTGACTTTTGTGGGAGACAGTGTTGTGTGTCCTTGTTTGAGCGTCGCATGCCAGTTTGGAGGCAGTGTTCCAAATATGTTGTACAACCGGGTCCGTAGGCTACTTGTGCTTGTGGTGTTGAAAAGGGCGAATTGTAACATAAAAAGAGAAGAAGTGAAAACAAGTGTTTAAAAATTATGAATTGTGTCCACTGCAGTCACTGTCTATGCTTATCAAATTGCAGTTTTGTTTGTTGATGGAAGCAACAGGCTTCGTTCTGGAGGTCACTGGAATGGGAGGAGCCTGTTGCACCCTTCCCTATTTCGGCCCACTTTTTAGCCAACTGGTATTTGACCTATGCACAGCCAAACATGTTTGTATACATTGACAATCCCTCTCCATAGGCAAATACCTAATGGATGCATCTGCTGTACCATAAAACGGGCACAAATTGGTTTGCCTTTAAAGTGTCCTAACACAGGCGAACCCTTCCAAGGTCTGAAGCACTGCAGGTGTTGTCTTACAGAGCCTGCATTTTTATGCTGACAAGCAAGGAGGTTATTGGAAGCGTTCAAATTCAAGGCCACCTTTTAATCGAAACACAAAGGGTTTTATTTGTGCAGTTTTTACATGACATAAATAAGAAAATGAAACACCTCCATACAGTCCCAATGAGATAAGGCATTCATTAGTTTAAAGACTTGCTCGATGTCAGAATGCTACATGGTTTTGCAGTTTTACTGCTATCATTTTTTTTTCTCTTTCTCACCCTAATGTGCGGTAGAAAATGCAAAATTATGCAGTTCCCATTTAAGCACACTGTGTGTGTGACTTCAGTGTCAGGACTTCTTCCTGTGCAATTTCAGCTGTGTCTTCACAGTAACTAAGGAGGCTGAATACAGCAGGCACTTTAGAGGTTTAAACTTGTAGGAACTGGGCGGGTACATTTATTTTTTTAGATCACAGAGGATTGTGTCTGTTTATATAGGCTTGTTATACATTATGACTGAACTGTGTTCCAGCTGGAAGTGAAGTTTACAGTGAAGTCTGTTTGGTTGACAGAAGCGTTATTTTAGTGACATACTTTAGTGTTATGTGATTGTAGTTGGCTGCAGTTTGTATATTATTTAAATAAAGACAAATAAATGTTAGATGAACACTAACAAACTAACAAAACCATAAAAGGGAATGCAGAACAAGGCTGAGAGGGCTTTAGGCCTTCTAGACAATATGGGCTTAGAATGAGCAGAGATATTTTGGAAACTGTAGCGATTTTTGGAATAAATACACCACCAATGGCTTTTCTAATTTATCCTGTGTGGGTATAGCATATTTTATTATAACTATATTTTCTGTTTTGCAACAAAGCAGGCATCTTGCTGTACTCAAGTATTTTCACTAGAGTAGGATGTTCGCATGATGTTGACCCACAAATGTGAAATTAACAGTATGTTTTCAAAAGAAGATATCCCTCTGAAGTTTGTTCTTATCTGAAAAGGAACCTCCTGTACTGTGCATTATTAAAGTGTTTAAGCACTTTCCACATGAACTGAATTTTATTACCAATGCTTTCTGTCTCTAAATTTTCAGCTTCCTAGTATGAAAGTTAGCGTGATGTGGCCATGTGAGAATAGTGCAGGTAAATGTGTGTATTGCAATATTTCTTGTAACGAGAGGCAAACTTCCTCTTTATGTGTCAGAAAAAGCAACTTTGAGCAGTATCTCAAACTATTGGGGGCAGGGATAGCTCAGTAGGTAAAGTGTTAGCCCTGTGATCGGAAGGTCAGGGGTTCGATTCCCCTGAACGGCTACCCTGAGGTACCCCTGAGCAAGGTACCGTCCCTACATGCTGCTCTCAGGGGCGCCCAATGGCAGCCCACTGCTTCACTGAGTGAATGGGTTAAATGCAGAGAGGAATTTCCCCACGGGGATCAATAAAGTATACATTATTATTATTATTATTATTCCTCTTGAGAGTTTGTGAAAATGGCTGTAGACAGAGAAACTAAATCTTCTGGTCACATTTTCAGAGTTGTTCCAACAGTTGTCCCTTCTGAGGTAAGAAGAAAAAAAATGCTTGACTTAGCTTAGTGAAGTAAACACCTGTCAAGGTTTGTTTAAGAAAAGAGGAAGTGGTAATCTTAGGCAGTTTAAATGTGTGTTTTTGTGGTTTGCATTTCCACAATTTCACTTGGACTACAGAGGAAACCTGTCTAAATGGTGCTTTAAAAGTAGTGTCTTTTGAAACGGAGAGAAGTCTAACATCATAAATTCTTGTGACTTTATGCTGGTAAGGTGTCTGATTAAGTATTAACATTGATGGAGGAAAAACTGCTCAGGCGTTAATCATGAGATGGCAGGAAAAGGAGGGACGGGGAGGAAGGAAGAGGTTCCCCTTTGGTCTCCTTTGAGTTATTTCTCTACCCTTATGATTTTCCCCAATGAGTTTGCCATCTCCTCTCTCTTTTTTCATTGCTAGATGATGAGCTACTCGTGTTTCCATTATGCATCTGATTACCTGCTTAAGCAAGATTGAAATCCCCCTGCTTTCAGCATACATTTAGTCATCAGTGATTTGCTGTGGAAAGTGAGTTAAACAGAATGTATTACTCAATTTAATCCTTAAATCTCTAAAAGTATTCTTTTTATTTTGCCATCAGATACCAGATGTTCCAAACTTCTGGCTAAAAATGTTTTTCACTCTTAGAATAAATAATTTCGCTCACAGGCACGTTGATCTACTGAATCTCTGCTTTGAATGTAGTGCGAAACTGAAAGACAGTCATGTTTTTCAATTTTAAAGAGTGAAAGGAAAAGGGGAATGTCTGGACAGCAAGAAGATAATGAACTGACTTGATGTTATAACTCTCAGTGTGTATTTGTACCTTTTATCTGTGGGCAGAGAGTCGACTGTTTACTTATTACTTAGTCAGTAGCTACAGTGACGCAAATCATAGGTATGAAATTAAACCTGTTGTTTTTGTTTTTTTCTCACTACTTATTGGCATTAAAAAAAAGACTTTTGTCTGCTCTTTCTGCTTGTTTTCTTAGTCTGAAGGTCACAGGCTCAGTGACAAGTGGGATCTGTATCATAGCATTTTTTTGAATCTTTATTGCTCTCAACATGGTGGCATATTTACCCCCCAAAAATGTGTTTGACATTTGCCGCAAACAAAGAGATTAGCTCAAGCCTCATAAACATCTCAGGGGTTTAAGCTTCTTTGGCCTAATATAATTTAATCACTTATGTTGTCTGTGATCGTGTGTAGTAACCACCCAAAGATGTAGATGTTGCTTGACTAGTAGATGAATGAGGTATGGTGCATCTCTTCTTTGTGAATGTGGCCCCTGTGAATAAATAACTAAAATTCAACTTAAGCCACCCACACATACTGACCATGTCTTTTTCTTGCATCGCTTTCTGTGGAGGGAAGTGCTTTTGGAAGGATGTGGTATTGTGGTTGTGAAAGATGGTCCCAGATGTAGGTAGGCAAATGTAGATGTGACAGAGTAATTTCCAAGTTGATGCAGTACATTGTGAAACTAAATTAGCCCCCGTTTCTGCGTACTTGCAAGTTCTTAGTTTCTTCATGTAACATAATTAGGCATATTTTATGTATTCATCCTCACTTTTTTGTTCTTTCTTTGTGTATTATTTTCTGCTCGGGTCTTATGATCAGTTCCTAATATGGAAGCACGGTTAAACAGTGCTGAATGG
>VUQG01017007.1:89870-104117 GCA_015106755.1 Etia nguti
TTAAATTTTTTAATTTTAAAAAAAAAAAAAAAAAAAAAAAAGAAAAAAAAACCAACAACAAAAAAACTTTAAGAAATGCCTGATAATTTTAATATAACATGGATTATTACCTGGGCTCCAGTTTCTTCCTAAAGCCTGTTAGTTTCTTTTATATTGTGCATTTCAGATTTTAATTAACCTCAGTGTCTCTCTCTGTTCTTCTACTCAGATGCTACAGGATTGCGCCAAAGCCCGCAGGGAAGTGGAGCTTCACTGGAGGGCATCACCTTGTGACCACATTGTGCGTATCATCGACGTTTATGAGAACCTCTATCAGGGCAAAAAGTGTCTGCTTATCGTTATGGAATGGTGAGTATACCGTTTTGGGGTGCTTTTTTTTTTTTTTTTTTTTTTTTTAACTGAAAACATGCAATTGGGTCTATAAGTAATTAGACAGTGACACAGGCTTTACAGTTTTGACTCTGTACACTGTCCAAGTGGATTTTGAATCAGTCAAAATTGTTCCACTAACAGTTTGATATACAGATATTTGTATACATTATCCAAAAAATGTCAGAGACTCAATGAACAAACTAATAAAATTCTGAATTTGAGGTTAATTTTAATTGGACTTTTTAGCAATGCTTTTTCTCATTCTTGAAGTTTAGAACTCATGGCCATGGCTAAATGCTATATTTCCATTGAGATGCTTTCCCAGGCCTTTACTGCAGCCACATTCAGTTGATCCTTGTGCATCTGCCTTCAGTTTTGTTTATAGCAGCTAAATATCCCATTTCTGTCTTCGCTGTCTTTTTAAAAAAATGTACTCATGCAAAATTACTTGCCTGAGTACTTTTGGACAAACTGTTTCTGTTGTATCATTTTATATTGACATAAACCTGCTCAGATTTAAGTTAAGACATAGAGTCACCACCATGCTACCGTGGCACCCAAATGTGTGACCATCTGCCCAAATTGAGTAATACAAGAAAAAATGGCCCCAAGTATCGTAGCAAATCTACAGCAGAATCTCTTGGGAAGAAAATAGTGTTGCAACTTCCCAGTGAAAGTCAGGACCTCTGCATGATTGAAATGCTTTGGCTTTACCTTAAGAGAACCGTGCATAAACACAGTACCCACAAACCTCAATGAACTGAAGCAACCCTGTAAAGAAGTTCCTCAACAACAATATGTTCCTCAGTATCATACTGAATTGTTTTCTGTAAGACTGGAGTCATGCAGAAAATGATGTTATTACTGCTAAAGATCCAAGCATGATGCCAGCTAAGATAGATGAGTGTCATTGTCATTGTAAGCAGAAGTGTACAACAAAACTGTTGTACTTGGTGCACACAGACAAATAAACAGGTATTCATGGCGTTTACTGTAGCTTTTTAGAAGACTGCAACAGGACATAAATCGATTTGAATTTGATAGTGCTGTGGCTACGAGCTGGGAAATGCGTAACTCTCCGGATACTTTTTTGGGGGGCTTCCCCTTCAGAGTCAAAATCAAATCGTCAGGTGGAAGAACCCATGCATTTCCCAGTCGACTTGCTTCCCCCTCGACCTGCCCGACCATGCAGAATGAACATCTAACCACTTGACATATTCATACATTCTCTGCATATTACTTTGAATAAGGAGCTTTGGTGCTGGCTAGCTAGCTAGCTGCCTGCAGAGCAGTAGGCCAGCATATTTTACACTTTCACTGATCATTGAAGAAAGGTAACTTCCTGATGCACTCTGAATGCACTCACCCTTTTCTGAAGAGCAGTTTGATCATAACCTGAAAGACTGAACTGAAGAAAGAACAATATAAGCACAAATCAGGCTGAAAGTTTGGAGGAACTTCTAGTATTTAAGTACAGTATTGTATTGAATGCAAAAGGGCTGACCCAGGCCTGGACACACTCGGTGGCTGCCATTGCTCAAATGGAAAACTGAGTGTTAGGTAGAGATAAATTAAAGTTAATACATTTTTAAAGAGCAAGTACTTAGGGATTGCATTTTTCATTAATGATACTTTCTTAATTATTTCTTCATTTAAAAAAAGACTTAAATGGTGGGAGAAAATATACACTTTTCAGAAGGTTGTAAGCAAGCTTAAATTAGATGACAATGTGTTCGATATGTAACAGGATCTACAGGATTTGTTGGGAACAATCAAAGTGTTGGTGAGCATCTTGTTTACTTTCATCTTAAACTTAAATTTATCTTTATGTTTTAAAATGCATAAGCACATTCATATTATTTTAAGTATTTCTCCTCTACGGGCTATTATGCCAAACCACAAATCAAGTGACGTTTTCATTTGTTGTTATATAGTTTTCAGTTTCTAGAATTGGTAAGACGGGTAAAGTAAGATTACCTAGAACAAAGGTGCAGCGATACTTATCTCGACCTCTCTGTTGCTCTAAGCAAATTTCTGCCAGGTTAGTTATTGTAAATCATTTGTGTACAACCTTAGAGATGACCCATTTCTTCTAAATGACATTGGTACAATTTCCTTGCGTTTGTATTTCCACTTTGAAGCATTTTAAACAACCACCCCCCATCCCCCACTACCAACTTCAAACACGTGCACTCATTAAGTTTGCGGTTTCAATTTGTAGTCGTCAGTGTTAGTGGACCGATCTGCCTACACACACTGACATGCGAAAAATGGCTGCCACTGATGACTCATTTCCTTGAGAAAATGTGCTAGGCATGAAATGCCAATGAAGTTTTCTGATGAAGCTAAAATGATTCCTAGAAAATTACCCGTGGACAGAGAGAAACACAGTCAGGCATCTCTTTTCTAGATACGCTGAGTAACTGAGTCAGGGTGATGACCTACATTTTTGTTTTCTCCCGTGTTGTGTAAAAAGCCAACATGTCAAGCTGTCAGGTCCGCAACATAATTTTGGAAATTCGGTTTTGGTCATCTATCCTGCATGACAAATTGGAAGCGGAAGTCTGTCTGGAACTGCTGGATAAACATGTATTTGTACAACCTTCAGCGCAAACTCGGTGGTTTGAACCGTATGGCATTGTGGTTATGGGATTTCTTTAATTTCAGAGTGCTAACCACAGTTGCTACTACCACTGCTGATTGCTAGAAACTTTGTTCTTAATATTGCACTCTGTTATTAGAGCTTTAGATCCTTAGAGCAAATACAAACCTGCCTTTATGATATATTCATTGTAAAAATCAGCTTAAAAAATCCAGTTTTATAGCACTGTATTCTACACATGTACATGTGAAAGACTGTAGCTTAAAATGTAGAAGTGTGTTACAGTTTGCTGCTGTTATGGTGTAAAATGTGTGCAATTCCTCTGAGCTTTTGAAAATATTAAAAGAATTTTAATTTCTCAGCAGAACAGATGCTTCAATAGATGCATTTACATTGATTAACCCTACTGTTTGCAGTGCAGAAGTGTAAGATAAGTTTGAATAATGGCTGGAACACCTCAGAACTGGCAGTTTAACACGTTGATCTCTCACACTTTTTTTTTTTTTTTTAATCAAAATGAGTTCAATCAAACTTCTGCCCATTTCTCAGTATGCAAAATGTGAATGATTAATTTAAAGAAGTTTGAAGTGTGCTGTGGTTTAGAAGCCCTGTCCCGTGGCGTCCCCAGATCTTGCTTGCTTGCTATACGTACGCACACTGCCATATACCTTTAGAAACACTCGGATACAAAATTGACGTTGATGATTCTACCTGAAACTCTCACAGTCATACCGTGTGTAACGAGATTAAATGAAACTTAACATCAAGCATGCTAAGTGCGAGTTTCTCATACTCATTTGAATTCAGGCTAACATTCATTAGTTTACCAGTGGTCAGCATCTACTTACATCCTTGACCTTTTCTTCAAGTCTTTCACATGCATATGTGTGCGCCTCATTGGCAAATTACTGTGGTGGTGTTCCTGTGTGTTATAAAATGATGAGGGGCCATGCTTGTGTAAGCAGTATTTTATTAAATCTGACTACAATGTAAATATAGGTACTTTCAAGATGGTTCATACATAAAAGTACTCTGCATAACAAGTTTTGGAACCATAAAGGGGGCATTTAAAGACCTCAAGTTTGACAGCTGTGTTGAACACATTAACATTCTGTTTAGAGCAGTCTTTAAAACGTTTGCGCAACACAGAGAAGCAGAAGATCAATCAACCAGCAATCTGTCTGTTAGTCATACTAAAAGTGTGTAAAAGACCATAGCAACCTACTTCTGT
Organism: Etia nguti; assembly: GCA_015106755.1. NCBI lineage: Eukaryota > Metazoa > Chordata > Actinopteri > Cichliformes > Cichlidae > Etia > Etia nguti. The sequence goes on from VUQG01017007.1 coordinate 94,076, forward strand.
GCCTTTCATAGGCTCTGGCTGGACCTAGTAGATTGCTGGTAAAATGGTAGTAATTTTTATCGTAAATTTACTTTAACTAATTTAAAAAAAAACAACATGCAAATTTGAATTGTTGCTGTGCACACTTTTGTGGTATACAAGATGAACTAGTTACATTCATGGAAGAAGGAAGTAACTGTAAGATACTTTACAGATGGCTGATTATGTTAGTTTGCAAAAGGTGTGAGAAAAAGTCATTTTATTGGTTTCGCACACTTTTGTTGGTCAACCAACAGACCGCAGACCACCTCTACAAGGCAGAGGAAGAGAGCATCCTCTTTGCTTTGAAACAGCTCGAATGGTGTGCTGTATTTCCTACAACTAGGGCACACACTAAACCCCACATCCTGACAGCTATTTTAGCTTTTGTGACCCCCCCCCCCCTTCCACACACGCACACACACACACATTTCAGAGGACGTGTGTTTTACCAGAGCTTTTCTCTCATTTTAATTTTGTCCCAGTGAGAGCAATTTCCTCTCTGTCTCTATTGGTATCATTGCAACAAGCCACCATAATTGTTTGTTTGGACATCTGGCAGGGTATCAGGCTGTACATGCAATAACCTGGAATCAAACATAGAAGACTGTGAAGCACGTGTATTTACTGACATAAGGGTTTTTTGTTTGTTTTTTTCTTTTTTAGCATGGATGGTGGCGAGCTTTTTAATCGAATCCAGTCCAGAGGAGACCAGGCCTTCACAGAGAGGGGTAATAAGCCTATATTGACCTAAAAATCCCAGCATTTCTTGCAATATTTTATGATGTGATTATGTAGAAGATTAGATTAATCATACAGAGATACGCATTCTGATACCAGCTAAATACATGCCACAGTCTCCATTTGTGACGCTTGACATTTGCTGTCACAATCACTTAAAATCTGTTAAAAGACTGAACTGTCTCATCACTTCAGAGGCTTCTCACATCATGAAGAGCATAGGTGAGGCTATCCAATTTCTACACGCAATCAACATCGCCCACAGAGATGTCAAGGTACATGCTATTTGTCATTGGCCTATCATACTTATTCATAATCAATTAACTTGATTTTTCTTTAAACTGAGGGTGACTTAAAGTTACTAATGTTGTAATCTTATCTTTTTGCTGGATTCCTGAATACTCCCTGCAGCCAGAGAATTTACTGTATTCCTCAAAGAGACCCCGTGCCCTGCTCAAGCTCACAGACTTTGGTTTTGCCAAGGAGACCACCTCACTTAACTCTTTAGCTACTCCTTGCTACACGCCCTACTATGTTGGTAAGAATCTGTTTGTGTTTATTACTACATTACAGCTGCTCTCATTGATAACTAGTTAAAAACATCCCTCTCTTGCCCTTTCCTTCTTTTCTTCCTTATGGCGTACAGCTCCAGAGGTTCTTGGCCCAGAGAAATATGACAAGTCATGTGACATGTGGTCGTTGGGTGTCATTATGTATATCTTGTGAGTTTTTTTTTTTTCTCCCGCTAATCCCTTTTATCATAGAAGTCGCATTCAATACGGAACTATATGATGATATTTTACACCTTCCACAGGTTGTGTGGATATCCTCCGTTTTATTCTAACCATGGTCTAGCCATCTCTCCTGGGATGAAGAAGAGGATCAGAAATGGTCAATATGAGTTTCCCAACCCTGAATGGTGTGATGTATCAGAGGAAGGTAAGATCATAAAAATAGATTTCCCTAATGCAATGTAGAAACTAATTTATTTAACTGTATATGGGCTTGTAATATTTCCTCTACCAGTCAAAGGTTTGGACACACCTTCTCATTAAATGTTTTTTCTTTATTTTCATGACTATTTACATTGTAGATTCTCACTGAAGGTATCAAAACTATAAATGAACGCATGTAATTATGTAGTGAACAAAAAAGTGTGAAATAAGTCAAAACATGTTTTATATTTTACATTATTCAAAATAGCCACCCTTTGCTTTGATTACTGCTTTGTACACTCTTGGCATTCTCTCGATGAGCTTCATGAGGTAGTCGCCTGAAATGGTTTTACAACAGTCTTGAAGGAGTTCCCAGAAATACTGAGCACTTGTTGGCCTTTTTGCCTTCACTCTGTGGTCCATCTCATCCCAAACCATCTCAGTCGGGTTTAGGTCAGGTGACTTTGGAGCCAGGCCATGTGGTGCAGCACTCCATCACTCTCCTTTTTGGTCAGATAGCCCTTACACAGCCTGAAGGTGTGTTTGGGGTCATTGTCCTGTTGAAAAATAAATGATGGGCCAACTAAACGATGCCTTCAGTTTTGAATAAATCCCCAACAGTGTCACCAGCAGAGTACCCCCACCATCACACCACCTCCTTCATGCTTCACAGTGGTAACCATGCATGTAGAAACCATCCGTTCACCTTTTCTGCGTCACACAAAGACACGGCGAGTAGAACCAAAGATATCAAATTTGGACTCATCAGACTAAAGCATGGATTTCCGCTGGTCTAATGTCCATTCCTTGTGTTTCTTGACCCAAACAAATCTCTTCTGCTTGTTGCTTTTCCTTAGTAGTGGTTTCTTGACTATAAAGGCCTGATTCACGCAGTCTTCTCTGAAGAGTTGATGTAGAGATGTGTCTGGTACTGGAAGTTTGTGTGGCATTTATCTGGGCTCTAATCTGAGGTGCTGTTAACTTGCGATTTCTGAGGCTGGTGACTCGGATGAATTTACCCTCAGCAGCAGAGGTGACTCTTGGTCTTCCTTTCCTGGAGCGGTTCTCATGGGAGACAGTTTCACTCTAGCGCTTCATGATTTTTGCGACTGCACTTAGGGACACATTTAAAGTTTTAGCAGTTTTCCAGACTGACTGAACTTGAGTTCTTAAAGTGATGATGGACTGTCGTTACTTAGCTGATTGGTTCTTATTTTGAATTCTAACAGTTGTCAAATACGGCTGTCAGCTGTGTACCAACCTAACTTCTGCACAACACAGCTGAGGGTCCCAAGCCCATTAAGAATGCAAGAACCCCGACCAGGCACACCTGTAAAGTGAAAACCATTTCAGGTGACTACATCATAAAGCTCACTGAGAGAAAGCCAAGGGTTTGTAGCACTGTCAACAAAGCAAAGGGTGGCTACTTTCAGGAATCTAAAATATAAGACATATTTAGAGTTATGTAAGAATGTTTTCTTAGTTACATGATTCCATGTATCTTGCTTCATATATTTGATGTCTTCAGTATGTATCTACTGTAGAAAGTAGTAAAAATAAAGAAAAACCATTAAATGAGACGGTGTGTCCAAACTTTTGACTGGTGGTGTATCTATATGTAAAATGGAGGTATGGAGTTGCCTTATTTCTTAACAAGAAATTTCATAATAATATGACTTTCAAGTCTTTATAAAAGATTTCACCTAAGTATGACAATCAGACTGGTCTTTTTACTTTATTATCAAGAAATAGAAACTTGACGTGTTTCACATCCTTTACTGTCATTCATATTTTCTACAATTGAAAGTGATGCCTTTATTCTGTGATCGATTTTTGTTTTAAAGAGAAAATGCAAGCTGGTGATGCTCTATACCTTCTAAAATGACTCCAGTTTGTTTTGTGGAAGTTGTGTAGACTGATGGGTTGTACTTACTGTAATGCATTACTCAAGAAGCAGTGCAGTATTTACTGTTGATAAAGTCGTCTACTTCAGTGGGGTTTTTTTTCTTTTTAACCACAAAACAGACAAAGCAGTATATCAAAGAAAGATTAACTTTAGTGTTTACGGTGTCTTGGTTAAGGCAGCCAAAGTATTACCATCATACCAAATCTTACACCCTTTTTTTTTCTTTTTTTTTCTTTTTCAATTCACATAACCTCATTTAGGAAATAGGCGACAGAGGTGCTTAGCACTATTGTACCACTTTAAAAAGATTTGAACCTTGTGGTTGCCTGGGTCTTTGCTGTGTGGAGTTTGCACGTTGTCTCTGTGCCTGGGTTTCCTCTGGGCACTCTGGCTTGCTGACACAAGTTACTGGTGATCTTAAATTGGCCATTTGGACTGGTGACTTGTACCAGGGCGTAGCCTGGTTAAGAACATGAATAATTTGGAAAAGCTTTAAAAGATGGGATACTATGGACTCTCCCTGAACTGTAATTATATCATTACATCTGGAACAAACACACATTCAAAACGCTAAGTAGGTTTGAAAGTCAAAGGTTGCTGAGTTCACATTACTCAAATGCCCAATTGGATACAATGTTGGAGTTATTTTGGATTTTAAGCCTCAACTTCACTGTGACATAGTTGTCTACAAAACATTCTTTTTGATTCAGTTCCTTAAATCTGATTTGCAAATACATACAAAGGGTGATTTTATACAAATGTTTCTTTTATTTTTATTAATATAATGAATGATTTTTGCAGCGAAACAGCTGATTATGACTCTTCTAAAGACTGAGCCCACCCAAAGGTTGACCATCACAGAGTTCATGAATCATCCCTGGATCAATGTAAGCATGCAAGTTAACTTCTACTTAAACAATTTACTATATTTTATTTATTTAATCATTTATTTTTTCGTGTTTTTCGCCATAGTCTATATATTTAAGTAAGAATGGATTTGCCTCTGTGTGTTGTCCTAAAGCAATCAATGGAGGTTCCCCAGACCCCCCTTCACACCAGCCGTGTTCTGATGGAAGAGAAGGACGCATGGGAGGAAGTCAAGGTAAAAGACGCCTGCTTATCTTTGCACCATCCATATGTCGTCAGCTTTTATGGTGACAAATACTCAAGTAGAAAAATTACTTAATGTGAAAGTTGACACCTACCACCTGTCGCGGTTTCAGTTGTTTGATAAGTGCAAAAATCTATTTACATTTAAGAGTTTTTGGGGGATTTTTTTTCCGTCCAAAAATAAATTGCGTTCCAAGCAAACATGTTAGAAATCTCATGGATATGAGAATCCAGAATTAAAAATGGAAAGTTGTATTTTTTCGTTATTCATTTCTGAATCCGAAAACACAAACTGCAAGTTACAACTACTTCATGTGCTGCACTGGGAATGCTTGCAGCTAATATACTGGAACATCTGTGCTACCTGAACCAGTGTAACCACAAGCTTCAGCGGAACAGTTTTTTTGGGTTTTTTTTTCCTTCTTCTCTTCGTCTGAAACGGTGTCTGGTGAAAATGGTTATATTAATCACATTAGTTTTCGTTCATATGAACAGAAACTTTTGCAAGAAAGAAATTGCAATGTTGTTATCGAGACTGTGAGCAGCTACGCCAACCCAGCGTGTGGATCTAGGGCATTGTGTGGAAACCAAGCAGTCTACCTAAAAGGAGAAAAAAAAAAAAAAAAAAACCTTTTGGAATCACGTCATGATTTTTGTTTGTTAATCTATCATTTCTACTTGAGTGTGTTTGCTACAGGCTTACCGAGTAAAACAGATGAAGTATCAGTAGCTCGTTGGTCTCTGGTAATTTGAATGGAAATAAATATCAAAATCTGGTGTGAGGGTATTTTGTATGTGTTGGATTTAAAACCTCTCCCAGTAGTGGCTTCATATCAGGCACATGCCAGGCTCTGGCACCTGCTTTGCTTATTTGATAAACCAAAATAGTTTAAATTTATGTCTCCTATTAAAACCACAGATTTTGATAAGTAAATAAAACTAATGACCTTGTTTTGTTTCTCAATTTAACAGGAAGAAATGACTAGTGCCTTGGCAACAATGAGGGTCGACTACGAGCAAATCAGAATTAAGACCATTGAGGACTCGACCAATCCACTGCTAATGAAAAGGAGGAAGAAGGCAAATAACGCCGTGGCCACACCTGCTGCTCACTGAAAGATGCATGCATGCCTGCCTGCACATACAAACACAGGTTGTGAAAAGGAAGCAATAATTTGTCGACACGTGAGTCGGGTTGCATGGATTTTTCTTTTTTTTTTTTCTCAGTGTTTTATTTTTCATGACAAATTGTAATGTTTTGTAAGAGTGTTTGTTTTTATTACTCTACCATTTTAACAACTCATCGCTCTGCAACAGCAGAGAAGATGTTGATCCGTGTTTTTACACCACTGAAGAGATTATGAAATTTAGAAAAGGGGAGAATGGGGAACTGACAGCATCCTCTTGCCTCTTCTTTCCTAAATATCAGGTTGTGTACTCACAGGGGCTCGAATGTTGGAATAGGAGATGAACGCCTTAGCATTAGCAGTAGTTATTTTACACACCCCCCACAAGCCTGCTCCAGTTCTAGCCCCAAACCTTTGAATGTTAACTCTGATGGCTAAATCCCAAAAATGAAAAAACAAAACACAGACACACAAGGGAAGGTTTAGTTTTTCTTACATGCAAAATAAGCAGATGTATTTTGAACTGACAAGTGGAATGTAAAGACTCTGTCCTCGATTGTTGGAATCAGCTCGAAGTAAGCTGCTGATTCCCGGGACTCGGAGTGTGTGTCAGGTTCAGTTTGTCTTTGTGAATGTTGAACACAGGCCTATGCACTCACACAGGAGCCGTTCTGACAGAGCACCTCACTCGTGGCCCCTCTCTCCTATCTTTATCCACGCTTGTTTTTCAGGTACACAATTTTAGGGCAGAGAAGGAAGCCAGATTAAAATACAGAAACTGGCCCGTCTTTCTCCTGCATGTAGCTCATAGGAGAGTTGGAGGCAGCCTATACTGTACTTTTTATGAATTCTATGAACATTTTAGCATAGGCCTTAATGAGTACTGCTAAATCAGCAAATGGCTTTTAACTCGTACTTACCATTTGGTTCAAGCTTTTACCAATGATTTGCTTCAGAATTTAAAACGTTGCCAGATTATATTTCAGGTTAATGCTATGCAGATGTTTTTTGTCATCAAATTACGAGTGATTTCTGTTTGCAGATGTGTTGAAGAGATGTTGAGCAACTGTAGGGAGTTTTCCCTGTGTTTTTTGTAATCAGTAGCACCCCTTGGGAGTACAGAGTGCACACTGGTCATTTCCAGTTACTGTTGGTTACACCAGATGCGGAGTCAGGATATACTCAACTTGACTAATCTGTTGCAGTTCCATTATCATCCATCAGTTTTTTATAATAAATAAAGTTTAGAAAGTAAGTAATAGCTGCTCCTCATCCTTGAGCACAGTCTGACTTACCACCAGCAAGCTGTCATCACATTCAGAGAAAGTATAATGGTCTCTCCTTCTGTATTGTTTTGTTAATGCAACAGAACACTTCCCAGCTCACTTTGGGAATCATGGGAATATTATTGTATAATTTTGTCAGTTTAGACCACTTCACTTTGTAAGATCACTTCCACTTTACCTGTCGCATCGCACCTAGAAATTTCTTACGGGAAAAATGTTCATGAAATGTTTGTGACAATGTTACCCTTTATTTTTTATTTTTTGTCCCTCTCAACACATTTTTGTAGTGGAAACACAGATGTGTCTTGGAATCTGTTCAGCTGCCGTACATTTGTCTGCTTCAGCTTTGGATTAAAAAAAACCCCATAAAACACAAACTTTCTCTTATATCTCTTTTAAAAAATAAAAAAAAAAACAGGATCTATTTGTGAATGCCTATGTTACTGTATAGTATGTATTTAATCAACATCTGATCACAAAGCCAAGACTTTGAGCTCTAAAACCCCTTTCTGGTGCTCTCAAAGTAAAACCGAAAGTCTTGCGCTTCAAGTCTGTGTTGTTGTATAACTGAAATTTTATGAAATTCAATAAATACGGGGGGGAATATATATATATCTTCCTCATATTTGACCTATGCCTCCACATTCAGGGAATTTTTCAACTTAAACACTTGTCCTGTTATGATTCAGGTTCTTGGGTCGACTTGGGATTTGTGGCTTTCAGCCGAAGTGCACAGACTCAACTCGTGACCAGTTTGTATCATCCCTGCTAGAATGAGTGACTCCTGGAATATACGCATTTGCGTAGCAAAACAGCACAGTGGCATTGAGTCAACACAGACATTTGCCAACAGTGGGGTGTTTAGAGCAGTTTCCCGCTAGTGCATATGGTTCTTTCTCTTCAGGTGCAAGCAACTGTAGATTTTGAGCTTCCAGCTCTGAGTGTGACGAAACCCACAGTCATCTCTGTAAGACGTGTGTCTCTGCCAGGTAAGTGAGAGAGGGGGTAAATTGGGCCCCAGGGGAGTCCCTCATGATAGTAGTCCTGTGGAGATTCTACCCCCACTACAAATGCATCAAAACCTTAGGACGCCCACTCAGCATGCTTTTCACAAAAGATGGGTCCCTGGTCTCTTTCTGCGGTCTGGGTGGGTAGAGATGAGCAGCATTGTAAAATGTCATCACTATATGTACATGTTTTCTAAAGTAATATTCTCAGCAGCTGAGGTGATTTGTGATAAATGCGATCAGAGGAAAAGTTGGTTTAGATGTTTGTTTTTTTTCCCCTCTCATCAATTTAAATACAAGTGATTAAATAATTTTTCCTGGTCTGGAAACTGTCAGCAGGTTGGCCTCCAATATGTTATTGTTGTGTTCACCGTTTTTAAAAGGTGTGGGGAAATGTAGAGGATGGAGACTTCTCAGCTGAGCTGGTAACACACCGCTCAGAGTTCTTTGAAGTGGCATGCCATCCTGATTCTCACACACAAACACACATCCTCTTGTACATGCTGGCTCTGACTTGACCTGCTGTAGACAGTAGAGCCGTAGATGTAACACATTACCTCAGCAAGAAACCCGCAGCACAGAGTAAACCAGACATGAAATGGAAATCCTTGTGTTGTCAGTTTAGCATGTGCAGTGGCTTATCTTTCACATGTGATGGAAATCCACATCATCTTACTGTCAAGAACAGCCCAGCGTGCATGTTGTGGTTAGTGCGGTTGCTTTGATTATGTTTTTCTGATAAATTTTCTTTGGCTCCCTGTGACAAAGACGTGCTTCTTGGAGAAACACATGTTTTGATCTTTAAAGCCGAGTTGCACAAGGAAGTGTCACTATACATTTAGTATAGTGCAAGTTATAAACACTGGAAAGTAAAGTGAGGGGCCTTTCTAGAAATGATACAATGGATGATTTTTGATTTCTCAGTCGCTACCCAAAGTACTTTTTTTTTTTTTTTTTTTTTTTTTTTTTTTTAAAACAAAAGACTTTTTTTTTTTTTTTCCTTGGTTCGCTTTTTTATTGTTTCAAGCTCTTATAAAGTATTTTGGAGAACAGCTTATGAATTTAGGCTCTCAGTGGCTCCTCTGTAATTCTCATACTGTGATGAGATCTGAGCTGATGGGAGCCGGAGCGCCTGTTGCTGGATTGCTTTTCAAGATTGTTCTCTGTGAATTGGGCTGCATGTTTAGGCTCGTTGTGGTGCTACAAAATGAATTTGGCGTCTATCAGATGCCTCATTAATATTATTAATAATAATAATAGTTATTGTTATTATTAACAGTTTTTTGTGCTAATATTCTGCCATGAAGCACTTTGATATTTATCTTATATGCAGTTATACAGTGAGTAGTTATAGTCGAATAGGATAGTACTGTGACGATAACAGGCTTTTTGTGTGTGGCACTTTTGTCATTTGAAGGACGTAACCTAATATGGTTATGTCCTTTTTCAGGAAGTACCCAGTTGTGCAATGTGTAGGGGACTTCTGTTAATATTGTTGTGTTTGCGAAATCCGTCGCAACATGATCAGAGCTCACACCGATGTCTTTCCAGTGAAAGATGCAGAAGGTTGCCAGGAAGAATATCCTTACTGTGCCTACAAAGTGACGTGTCATGCATGGTGTCCTTTTACTCATCGTGTCATGCCAAGAAGGTGGGCTAATGACCTTTTTTTTTTTTTCTTCCCAAGTTTGATGTATTGAAAACTCATAATGACTCATAATGGAGTGTCACGTTACACCTAAAGGGTGTCAGCATCCCTGAAGGATCTAAATTTGGCGCGTGTGCATAGAAATATCCTTTGCAAACATGATGAATCTTAATTATTCTAAATAATGAATCATAGCTGGTCTATTTGACATCTGTTTTCGTTTCTTCTTGGAGATGCTTTTGTTTCCTCACATAGCTTAATGAT
>VUQG01017007.1:104137-114202 GCA_015106755.1 Etia nguti
ATAATTTAAAACAAATTTTTTTTTTTTTTTTTAATTAATAGAAAAACAAAGAATTTCCCAGTCAAACTTCATGATATGGACTTAACAATATCATAGCAGTTTAAAATCTAGCCTTTACAAAGATGTGTGAAAGAGTGGATTGTTATAAAGAGCTCACCGAATTCAAGTACTGCAATAGGATGCCGCTATTGCAAGAAGTCACTTTGTGAACGTTTTCCCACCTCCGTAGTATTCCACCATCAGCTGTAAGTGGTATTACTGCAAGGTGGAAGCAACTCAGCCAAAAGTGGCAGACCATGTGAAGAATCCAGAGTGGGCTGAAGCGCAGATTGCACAGAAGTCACAAGCTCTGCTGATTCACTCTCTGTGCGCAAAGGCGTCCATAAAGGCTTGGTTGGATGAGTTTGATATGGAAGAATCTGACTGGCCTGTACAGAAACCTGACCTCCCTTAACTCCATCAAAATCACCTCTGAGAAAATATAGAACAGAAATTGCAAGTCAAGCCTCTTGTCCAACACCAATGTCGGGTGGTGGGCAATCATTCCCAGAGACACATTCCAAAATCTCATAGAAAGCCTTCCCAGAAGAGCGGAAGACATTATAGTTGCACTGCCTACGGATTCAGGATGGGATGTCATAAAACCTCCTGCAGGTGCAATGTGAAGGTGCCCCTTTTTGTCCATATAGTGTAGCTGCAAATTGACTCAACTTTCAATATACACTTGCAGCCTTAGAGCCACTCTTATAAGAGGTACCTTCCCTTTGATTAATTGCCTCGTGATCGAGTACCGAAACCTCTGAATAAATGTTTTTTTTTTCCAGGTTGCGAAACGCATATGCGTCTGTGTGCACTGTTTGTTACTTTCCTATACACGTGATCTATGAAACAGATGAGCGAAAGACTTTTTTTTTTTGTTTGTTATATTTCCGTCAACAAAATCAGACACGCATGCATCTGTGAAAATGTTATATTCACTGAAAACACGATGAAACTTAATTTTCAAAGATTCCACGCGGCGTCCCATTTAATATGGTTCATTCCTATTTAAAAGGACCTAAACTCATGTTTAAGCAACACAGGTCTATAATCACCTTCCCCAATATTTCATTTGCCCAAGGAACAGATATTTTAATGGCTTTCTTTATTGTGACCTGCTGTTTGTGAGCATGCCTGTACAATATTCAGAGATGTTGCATTCTGCTCAGCGCCATGCTTTACGTGGATGTGAATATTTAGTGTAAAAGAGTAGCAGCGTGATACTTCTGAAAATGATTCTTCAGTTTTTCTCAGCCTGCTTTGAAGCTACTGCTGTCTGAAAGTCCACTCATTACATAACAACCAGATGTGATCTTAATCGGTTTACGTGGAACCGATTCCAAAGCTCTTTAGGAGGGGGGAGACTGAAGTGTGAATTTGCAATCATCTTTTAAAGAAAATCAAAATAAAAAAGCACTGACCACAACACTGCTGAGAAACTGCTTTTTACCCAGGTCAAATTAAACTGCCAATGCCCTGTTAGAACTAAGTTGTGAATGATATCTTTTTGCAAGGTACTGTCATTGCTGAATTGATACTATTCATCCCACTTTGAGTCAGCAACTGACTGACGAAATGTCCTAGAGTAGTTTCAGTGCAAAGTCCTGAGTCAGGTCAGGAACCTCACTGATGCTTGTGACTTTGTTTTCAAACTGATGCATCTACAAAACAATCAAAGATGCTACAGTACACAGAGGGTGTCTGTGTACAATTTCTTCTTCTTTATTTGCAGTTCAGATCATTGACTGTTGTATGATGCTTTCACCAACCCCCCTCCCCAAATAAACCTGCAATTGCTCCCCATGACTTCGTGCTCCCTTCGTTGTGACAGAGTGGTTTTAGCCTGCCTGTCAGTTCTGTTCTAAATGTGTGTGACTAAGTGAGATTACTTTTGCATGCGTGCAAGTCTGCATATGCCATTGAGGGTGAGGCTGGCTAGTTGGAGTTACGGTAAGTAAAGATACAGCAGTGTTGCTGCTGGTAAGTGATGTATATGGGTCACGTTTGAGGTTAGTGCATCAGCATGTTGACAATGCAGTCTATGGTTCCTCACGTATACTGCAGGATGTGATGTATTCAGTGCTCTATTCCTTTTAATGGCAAACGATAGCAGCTTTTACATATCGTGAAAGCAACTCAAAAGAGACATCTGTTATATTATTAAAGTAATTTATTTCTCTTTTAACAGAAGGCATAATAAATATAAAAAACACAGTATGACACATTCTTTATAAATAATTATAACAAATGTAACATTATTATAACACAGTGTCCTTTTTTTTAAACAACATGATGATGATTCAAAAGGATCCTAACAGAAACTTGTCCATAGGACAAATTAGTTAATAATAAAGTCTCATAAAAAATAAAGACAACAGTTCAGTAAGTCCCATACAAAAAATTCACATCTGTCAATACTTGTAAAAGTTCTTTTTCTCCCAGAGATGAGCTTCATATCTTGATTTGGGTCAGAAGGTCTTCGAGCAGAGCTTATTGTCTGTGTCGTTTAGAAGCCAGGTACGTCTCAAAGTAGTTAAACAATATGTCCAGCTCTCCCATGGCCTTATATAGACCTCTGCTCTCCATCTGCAGATGAGCAAAGACAGGTTCACTTAGTACAAATGGTGAAATGTGTAAGCATGCACATTCTTTTGAAATCTGGATTTCAAATACTGCTTCACTGCATGTGTGACTTTGTCACTCACCTGAGTGTAAGTAGAGTTCAGACTCTTGATGTTGAACTGTTTTTTGCAAGAGAAGTAGTTCCTCTGTAAGAAGAGCAAAAGAGATATGATGTTACTACTGGTGATCTAGGTCTGCGCGCAGACAGCATTAAGGAAAGAACCTTTAGAGCAGGAACATTCAGTCTCTTCTCTTCCCTTTTTGCACAAACTGGAAGATGCACACTTGTGGATTTCAAGAATCACATGACTAGTATTGAGACTCGTTCTGTGAGCACTTGCTTAAACCCGAATCAACCTGTCACAGAGTACTTGGAAAATTTTTGGCTAAATGTGTAATAGTCCAAACCAAGAAAATGGCTTTGAATATTTGTAAATGCAGAGTAGAAGCTGACTTCCTTGCAGATGATCACACAAAGTCAAACGGCTATTTAAAAAAAAAAGAAAAAAAAAAAGAAAGAAATCAATATAAAACTCAATTTATAGGTGTATTTTATCAACCTAGCCCTATCCACCTGACCAAACATTATTTTAATTAAAGTGCAGTGATTACTTGTAAATAGTTTTGATTGAGTTCTGCTCCTTTAATAGCATTCAACAGTATTTTTATTTATTTATTTATTTATTTTTTTGCCATCTTCAAAGATTCGAGCGAACATAACAAAAAGGTAACATGAAGAAACTCAGTGGTACTTTAAGGCAATGGATAAGGATACTCGTGACCTTACAACAGCGCACGGTGAATATTTACACGGTTTGTTTTGCTGTGGGAGTTAACACGTGTCAGATACTCACACACTGGGTGACATCTCTCTTCAGGGTATTGAAAATTTCTTGTATGGACTCCACGTGAGGCTTCAAGTTCTTGGTATCTTCAGTCACTCCGGCCATGGCTGTCGGCAGAACCGTGTCCAGGTAAAATTCCAGTAAGCTGTTCATGGCGTAACAGGCAAACGGGCTCTGATGGAGCAGAACACCAGCGTGGTTATTTTCATGCTTTTCTTATCAAATCCTAAACTCTGCGCATTTTCTGGTTCCGCGAGAGAGAACGGAGAGTTGTTTGTTTTTTTGTTTTTTTTCGAGAATCTTACCTTAAAGGAGTCTTCGACGGACTGATCTAGCAGCGCTGTGTCTAAGTCGTCGTTTGCTTCCTGCAAAAACAGAGCGAAGGAGAAAAAAATAGTAAGCGCGCCGTGAGAGACCTGTGCACCCACAAAGGCTGACAGGCAGAAGTGAGAAAGTGCAGCATCCCCGCTGTGGGGAAGGCTGGTGATGCTGCAAAAATGCCTGCATAGAACATGCTTTTACTCACGTAGAAATCTCTGATCCGTGAATAGTCCTGTCTGAGCTTCTTGAGCCTGACGGGGAAGCCCTCCACGAAACGGCAGCAGTGGTTGTTGCACATAGGAGAGGACAAAGCAGAGCTGAAGAAAGACGCGAGCGCCAGGACGCACAGGAGGACGGTCTGAGAAGTCATGCTGCTGGATAAGATGCTGAAGTGTTCTGGCTGGAATGAAGAGAAGAACTGGTCCACAGAAATGCTGATGCTCCTGCTGCTGTTGCACAAAAGGCTTTTTTGGATCTTGCTGAATTGCTCAGAAGAGAAAAATGTTGTATACTAGAGCTCATCCGTTGCTTTAATTTATAGCCAAAATCTGGCGATCCTTTAGGGAGGAGGAAGGGAGGAGACTTACTGGAAGAGAAATGGTTAAACATGCTTCATACATGAAGGGGATTTTTTTTTGGGCCTAGAAGCAGCTAGTGTGTTGCATATGTTCTACCCCTCCCATCATATGGGTTGGTATTGACACCATGGAAATAAACTCTGACATCATTTTCTGTGATCAATAATTCAATAAGAATTTTTTGCTTGTTTTTAAAATAATAATTTTTCGTATAGTACTAATATTGGATATATAATTTAAAAAAAATGCTGCTACCACTACCAATAGTAGTAAATATAGTTATCCTTCTTCATATTATTATTATCATTATATATTTTGAATTTTTATTCAACCTGTTGCTTTTAGGTGACAAGTTTACACACATTGACCCTACTAAGTTCCTAAAAGGAGCAGATAAAGACCTCCAAACTGAGTTTTCAGTGTAAAAACTGTGTTTAAAGTCCATGAAGCGACATATGACACTATTCACAATAACAAAGGAAATCGAACCCCCATATGGAAATGACATGAATTGTGGTTTGACTATGATGACGCTGTGGATTCTCGCTGCATGTTAGACATACGTAATAAGAGTGCTTTTCACTTTGAGTTGGAGTTACTGCAATCTTTCTTTAGATTCCACTATCTTTTTCAGTGAACCATTTTGCATTAAAAAAAAAACGTATATGTATGCATATTTGTAATAGAGAAACCGCGCTGAGAAGTGATTCAGTAATATTGGCAGCGTAAGAGGTATTTCCCCCTTAGTACTTTTTTTTTTTTTATGGAATCTCCAGCCATCCAGATAATTTGATATCAGTCTGTCCAATTCACACGTTGTCTTAGGCCATGCATGTTAGGCAACACTGGCATTTTGAAAATACGCCCCTTTGGGGGGGGGGGGTCATTCTGTGATCGCCTCTGTGTGATAAACGGGCATTGCAGTCAGCAGACAAATAAAGGGTCAAGCTAAAGTTCATTTACCACATGACACATACATCATTTTGCAATAATATTGTAATAACAGATTTAATAAAAGGGTTTCAAGTTGTTTTTAAAGGCAGTAGATTTGAAATGTCTAAATAATGGTGTAACTTTCAGCTTGTTACAAAAACTAAATAGAACAAGGGAACACGTTTGGGTTTGGGAGAAAAAAATTAAGAAGCGGTTAAATCTATCAACGATATCTGTTATCTGTAAAATCTATGGTGTAGTTGTTAACCCGTTCACTAACGTATAAAAGATTTGAGACCGAGAGCCGACAAATTCTGTCCTCGGAGGGTCATGAGCTAGTGTACTCTTGTTTGGTCCCACGGTTATGTCATTAAGGCCAATCCAGTGTAAAATCTATGCATGGGGCAACACCTTAGGAAGTAAGGGAACAGCTGAAGTTACTCCATGTAAAATAAATGAATCAGCAGTGACCAGTTCATGGGAAACGCCTCATACTTCACATCAGTGCATGTATGCATTCTGATTTTATAATTTCATATGGTTGTAGTTGCTTTTAAGATGCTTCTGATGAGTCTGATACGTCATTTTTCGTTCTGAAAATGACATATTTTAAGTTGTTAGTCAGAATATTTTGTCATAACATGTTTATCCAGATAAACTCCTGAGTAATAGAAACCCACACCACGCAATGAATGAGGTCTTCAGACCTGCCATTCACAGAACTGAGGGGTTATCAAGGTATGATTATTTCAGGTTGAAATTGTGTTACTGGTATTAGTAATGCTAATCCCGTTTGCCACGAGATATACCTGAAACCATATGCAAAAGATTAGCAAAAATGATGTCATTCATTGGTTTGTGGGCTACCGTTTTCATGCCTCCAGTTAAGCATTTCACCACACCTTCCTGTTGTAGGTACTGAGTTGGAAACCTTTTTGTCTTAACTGCTTTAATTCTTTGTGGCACAGATTCAACAAGGTGTCGGAAACATTTTGGTTCATATTCGCATGACAGTTAGAATCTCTCGTTCCACCGCATCCCAAATGTGCTCTGTTCGACTGAGATCTGGTGACTGTGGAGGCCATTTGCACAAATCAAGACTCATCACACCTGACATTTTTCCCAATCTCACCAGTTTTGATGGTGTGTTCTGCTGCTGTAGGTCATCTGCAAGAACATGCTTAAATGGGGCAGCACATTCCCCACTTACAGGGAGAGAATGCAAACTCCACACAGAAAGACCCTGGATGGTGGAATTGAACTCAGGACCTTCTTGCTACGAGGCAGCAGTGCTAACCACCGTGCTGCCTTTTCAAGACTGAAAAAATCTTAACAGCAATCTTAGGCAAGGAAAATGTTACTGAAACTGAAAACAAAGTGCTAAAAGGTCAAAGTATTTACTGAGGTAATAAATCAAGAGAGAAGTTGGGTCATTTTCTCTAAGGGCTAAGGCACTTTAGTGTCGACTTCTCTGTTCTGGTACAGAGGTTAAATCAGTCCTTTAAAGTGAGGTTGTAACAAGCTGTTTCCTGGTTTTGAATCAGTATGTAGCACCAAAAAAAGGAAAACCGCATAGACTTTAATATAGCTGCCTTTCTCGGGTGCCATTTGCATTTCTGTCTCATTTTAATATTGACAGACTTGTGACTTTCACACTAGAACTCTGCAAAATATGGATGAAAATGACAGGTGTGAAGTTTTATCTCTTGGTTTTACCAATTTGACGATACTATCAAAAAGAATCTGCGCTGCCAGAAAGTTAACATTTTCATTAAGCGGCTCCTTCATCTCAGCCTGTTAAAGGTAACCTGTCAAGCTAAACCGCAAAGAAGTGCTTTAGCAGTGATATTTCCCACACCACACCAAACAACGGTTTTCTTCTGCCAACACATCCCTTTTCGTGTCCTGTTCACACTTTGCTTCAATGAAACACGGACAAAGCAGAGCCAGTCAAGCTTATCTTGCATCTTGTCGCTTTGTTGTAACAGTCGGCTGTGAGGCTTATGCCTTGTAAATAATTAGGCGTCTCTGTTGTCTTTGCTCTTAACCCTTCACCCATTCAAACTCATTTCTGATGTTAAGATACACCAGTGCTGAGAATCTGCTGTCAGCGATTTTCAGCACTTTACATGAAACTAGACTGCTGATATCACATCCAGTTGAAACAGCCCACTCCTAGAACTCGACAGAAACAAGCTGATATATCAGTGCATCACGAATTCTTGTGCTCTGCAGACCTGATGACTTGCACTCTGTATTGTAGTTATGCCTTTCCTCAGCCTTGTGCATCACATTTTCTGTCTTTGTGCATTTTTCATTTTTGAAACTGTCAGTTGAGAAGAAACTACCCGTCTTTACAGTCAGATTCACCACACTCCTCTTTCACTTTCACATTGTTTGTCCGTTTGACTGCATGTGTGTGTGTGTGTGTGTGTATTTGTACTCCCCCCCCCCTTCATGTGCACACAATTCTTCTCAGGTATGTTTCGGTTATTGTTTATACTTTGTGGCTTTGGTTATATAAACATAAACAATTGTTATAAAGCGTTCACTAGTCTTCACTAGTTTTACGTAGCTTTAGAAAGTCTCAAAAAGGAAATTACCAGAAATGCAACTGCAATGCCCAGGGTCAGTGTATAAGTATCCCTGATACCGCCAGTCACACTCACATGGATGGGTGTGGTAACAAGTTGCATGAGATCTGATCTGACAGCCGGAAACGGGGTGGATAGATGCCTATTTTGAAGAATGCTCAGAACAGTAAACAAGCAAAGTTCTTGGAGCTTCATCTTCGTTTCCTGTCGTTGACCAACGGAGAACTTACGAGTAATTCTTTAGTCACTAAACTGCCCTCCCAGCTTACTGACTGTGGTGAATGTGCTCTTTTTAGTAACTGTGATGGAAATGAATAAAATAATTTATAATCATTTATTTATTATGCGATGCACACTTGACTGCGAATGGACTGGTGCTCATATAGTGCTATTCTACTCTATTTGAGCACTTGAAGTGGTTTTTACCACAGGCCTCATTCATTCATTCATTCACACACATTTATACAAGTGTTTTGGCCAATACCTAAGTGGTTTTAACCTGACATACACACACACACACACACACACAAACACACACGCACATACACAGGCATGCAATAATAAATGAAACGTTCTCAACAAACTTATTATTTCTGCAGAGCTGTACAAGCAGTATGAAAAACACTTATTGGTGTGATGTGAAACTAAAGTAGCCCTGCGCTCATGCTGAGTAGTCATCTGTGGACTGGAGAAACTCTGAAATTCCCTGTTCACACAGCATTCAGCTGACCCGGACCTACTCACTCGTTAACCTTTTTTCTGGTTTAGTTTGTGACTGATATGCTTCAGTTTGATATGATCAAGAATTAGGTTTCATTCTCCATTCTGTCTTTATTATTAGCGTTTTGTTTTTTTTAAGTCAAAGTGCGTAAGCACATGCACATATTTGGTCATTTGCATATGTGCCTAAGATGGTGTTAACCGCACATAAGTAAGAACTGCTCATTGTGACGGCTCATGTTTTCCGTATTCCTTTTTAATGTATTGTATAAACGCTGAATTAGTGAAAATTAAAAATAACAGTTTCTCCGTGCATCTGTAATGATGAATCACAGTTTCACAGATTCTTATCGTTTTAATTCCATGCTTGGTCTGCTGTTCTTCAGATATTTTTTTTAAATATATAAACACACTTGGTAAGTAAAATTGTTCTCACATAGCACTTTTCTACTCTACGTGAGCACTCAAGGCGCTTTATACAACATGCCTCATTTACCCAATCACTTTTTTCTATGTGCAAGTGCTTTCTATCTAACATTCACACTCCGATGGATGCATCAGGTAAGTATCTTGCCCATGGATATTTGGCATGCAGACTTGAGCAGCCAGGGATCTAACCACCAACCTTCCAATTAGTAGATGACCTGCTCTCCCTTCTGAGCTACAGCCACTCCAGACAATCGAATAGATATTCTTCGAAATACACAGTGTTTTGATATTATACCACTTTAATAATCAGAGGGAATGAATTATTAAATGATGCATGTTATTTTTTGGGCACTCAAGCTGCATGGACGTCTTGTTTATTTAAACCTGATTACCAAAGCTATCCCAACATGATACCGCACTGTTCCACTGAACTTCTTATGATATTTTGAATACTTAGAAAGTGACCTTAAGATCATTTTGGCTCTTCCTTTTTTCCAGCCAGTCTCAGTAAGATTATTGTGATGAATATGCTCCCCAAACATCCACACTGACACAGGGGACATGTTTTGAAACACATCTGCAATGATAAATTCAACCCAGTGAGGTGATGGGCAAGTAATTAAACACAATGAAATACTGAGTTTGCTTGAATCCACCCAAAGTCATGACTTGACCTTTGAGTCGTGACTTGACTGCCAGAGAGTTCTCTTGTGACAGGCCTTCTGCTCATGAGTGCCTCGAATTAGCATGATGTACTCATCATCTGATTATCACTCTTGATCTCCCTCCTCGTTTGCTGGACATAAAAATTGACTCATCCCAAAAAGTTGATGCTTTTCATCTGGACTTGGCGTTGTCACGCATCCAAGTGACTTCTTCAGTCTCAGCTGACTGCAGGTTTCCCCAATCTTATAAACAGTACATTTGCATAACGACTGAAACCAGCCCACTGAAGGAACAATGGGCTGGGAGGTCAGTTCCTTA